>JAADVB010000366.1:0-15576 GCA_023334545.1 Salisapilia sapeloensis
TAGCGGGAAAGCTATATTGAAGTGTTGCGTTAGGTTTTTAATGACAAGTGGCAAACACAGTCGGCTATTCTCAACGAACGCGAAATTGCCCGATTCAACTTGTATGAATAGAATAACGAAAGGTGAATCCCCAATCATGCCAAGTCGGTATTTAGAATACATACGGCCTAGTTTATTTATTATTTTCTTGTGAGAGAGATAAATAAAACGATATTTTTAAACAGGCCTGACTATAGTCGCAAAAATGAAACTTTTCTATGGGTATTCAATATGTCTTACTTCGTTTTATGTCACGATCTCGTGTAGCGCTTTATGTATAATGCGGTACTTTTCGATTCATGAAATAGTGCCTTTATTTTAGTTTAGTTAGCATGCGCTGTACCATGAACCGCTATGAGACAAGTATGTTTATCACTTCCCTGATGATCGAATGTATTAACTTCCTCTTCGTAGTCAATTATAATCGGTAGCTAAGAACAACCTTCGTTTAACGAAGTGAACTTGAATGCTCAATCATTTTTGCCGAAAAGGATTTGTATATCGAAGCCATCGAAGCTATTCATATTGCTCAGCCCTTCGTTGCATGTTCTTCGAACTATCATTCGAGACGAAATGGTGTAAATATCTTGTGTTCCTTTTGAGTAAATCGTAACGCTGGTATAACTCTAGATGAGGAAACCATGGCATAGAAAGATTGAATCGAACCCGCCACTTAAACACTTGATATCAAGACTCATTTTTCTAGTTGCTTCATATCCAAATCAGAGTTTTTTGCGTAAAAACCACGGTCTATTTTACACCATCAATACCTAGGTCTAGATGAAACAAACCAAAGTTTAGAGAGTATTATATGCTTTTGGATGGAAGATATCTCCTTGAATACAGTGTATATAAGAGCTTTGTGCTCGTGGTAAGTTTGCTATGACATATAATAGATGCTATTATATCCAATGTCTATGGACGTACACACTCATGCTATTGCGATGCTCTTTATTGATTATGATCGAAAGGAGCGGCAGAGTTCGCGACCGTCAACAGTATTAAAATTTCTCGCTTATACAGAGATTATTCCTCCTCAATTACAAAACCATTCCAACGGTAGACGTAGCATTATACTAGGCTATTTTACCACCATGAAAGCTACAGCAGAGCTAGCATCTTGCATGCTTTCTCAATCAAAAAAGTAGATCAGCATTGAAGTTGTCAGATTTGGAAATGGCTACATCTGAACTTCAAGTCATGTGCATTAAAACCAGTGTTTTAGCAGTGTTTTAAGTAGCTAGTCGCTGGCATCTAGATTAAGCTCTCATCCTGCGCGATCCCAGTACTCGTCCCTTTGCCTTCTACCTCACAAGACCAATGCCGTCACAGAAGACTGACGCTAAAGTCAAGTACTCACAGGTAGGTGTAAGCAGTCCAGGGATACCATCAGCAGCCAACGATCCAACAGAAATCGATGACTCGTCATCTGATGCTCCGCTCATTCGACTTACGCGTGGCCGCATCATTGTATCTGTCGTCACAGCCTTGTGTCTCTTTATTGCAATCGTATGCCTAGTCATCCGCAATCCATCACCCAAAACCAATGCAAGCGTATTATGGCAGAACAATGTCCCTCAGGACGTCGTTTCGCTCATGGACACAACCATCGATCCTTGTCACGATTTCTACTCATTCAGTTGTGGTACTTGGATACGTGATACAGAAATCCCGTCTGATCGATCATCCACAAGCGTTTCCTTTGATGCCATTCATGATCGTAACTTTGATGTCCTTCAACAAGTGATGGAAAACCATTGGCCGATTGTTGGCGAGTACTACGAATCTTGCATGAACATGTCTGCTATCAATAATACAGGCCTACTACCGCTACAGTCTGACCTAGATGCGATCTTAAAAGCATCTACAGTATCTGAATTGATGCAAATAGCAGGTCATCTATCGATGCATAGTGCTGATTTCTTTACAGGGCTTATAGTCGACGCAGACGGGAAGGATGCTACACACAACGTTCTTCACGTGACACAGTCCGGTCTGGTGTTACCATCCCGTGACTATTATCTAGACAACAGTACGCTAAGTAGCATCTACGATCCATACAAGACATACATCTCTCGTATGCTCGATCTAGTGTTGGGCAAGCGACAGGTGTCAGATAAAGTAGTTGATACAGACAAGATCGCTGCAAGTGTGATTGACTTCGAAGTCGAATTAGCCCAAACGTTTGTTCCAAAGGAAGATCTACGTGATCCTGAAAAAAGATACAACGTCTATCGCCTATCAGCAGCATTAGAAGAGTTCCCATTGCTTTTGGGTGACTACCTGCAGGGCAGTAAGATGATCCAAGGTCAAGCCAATGCTTCGTCATACGCTTTAGAAGCAGACGAGACAAATATTATCATCTCTACACCATCCTACTTTACTAAAGCAGAGCAACTCGTAGCGAATACTAGCTTGGATACACTCAAGATGGTCATGTGGCATCAGTATCTAACTGCATTTGGTTCATCTCTACCAGAAGAGTTTATTGACGCTATTTTCCAATTCTTTGGGAAGACACTATCTGGTCAGCAGGAGCGAAAGCCTCGATGGAAAGTATGTATCCAAAAGACCAAGAGCGCATTCCCAGATCTGCTTGGTAAGTATTACTTTCTCCAACAATTAAACGAGAAGAGCGAGTCGTTCGCTGTGGAAATGGTAGAACGAATCGAAGCTGCCATGTCAGAGCATTTGGACACGGTCGAGTGGTTAGATAAGTCGACAAAGGAGGCAGCGAAGACCAAGTTACAGAACGTATCGAACCTCATTGGACATTCGAAGAAAAAAGAGTCCTTCCCATTCGTACTAAATGCTGACACGTTCCTCTCGAATAAAATGAAGGTGAACGAGTATCGTGGATCCAAGATCCTTGGTACAATTGGAAACGAAGTGGATAGAGAGCAATGGCTAATGAGTGCAGCTGATGTGAATGCGTACTACCGTGCATCGATGAATCAAATGGTCTTCCCAGCAGCGATCTTACAACCTCCCTTTTTCTTATTGGATCGACACCCGGCACAGAACTTTGGTGCAATCGGTAGTGTCATCGGACATGAACTTACGCACGGGTTCGATGATTCAGGACGACACTTTAATGGAGATGGGAACATGGTCGAGTGGTGGAGTCAGTCGACAGAAGAAGAATTTGAGAAACGAAAGCAGTGTCTAGTAGAGGAGTACGCTAGCTACCCAGTCTACAGCTCTTTTGACGACAGTCTCGAGCTTGGACATGTGAATGGGAACTATACGATCGGAGAGAATATTGCCGATGCAGGTGGCGTCAAACTCAGTCTTCGTGCGTTTCGAGAATACATGCACGAATACGAATCCGAGCAGGAAGAAACTATGTCAAGAAGTACTCGAGAAAAGCTTTTTTTCCTTTCCTACGCGCAGAACTACTGTTCGAAAGCAAGCGATGAAGCTGCTAAGATCCAACTTTCGTCCGATCCACATAGTCCATCTAAGTGGCGCGTCAATGGTGTTTTAAGAAACAACGAAGACTTTATCCAGACATTCCAATGCGCACAACAGAGTGAGATGCATGCAAACGATAGATGTAGTGTATGGTAACTTTTAGACAACAACGGTGCGAAACACAATAAAAAGAAAGTGGACTCTTTAAACTGGTGAAATAAGTGAATCCATCTCGGATCGCGAGCTTTCTGTATCTGTCACGGAGTCGACGTCCTCTACACCCATTCGTTGCTTTCGAGGTGTCTCCGACGAGTCTTGCTGAAGGAACGTTGGTAAAAAGCGTTCCACACAATTGAGCACCATGCCACGATCGTATGGATTGTAGTAGTGACCAGTCTCATTACGAAGGTAGTGATACCGATGCGAATTAAGTGCTTCGTTCGTCGTCAAGTTCTTCGCAGATAGGTATAAATGCGTGATAAAGAGATGAGCAACGGGAAGTAGCAAGACACCCAAGTAGATCATACTGAAGAGTACACCAGTGTGCAGACCTCGCAAGTCCCAATACACGTACAATACACGTTCAAAGACACACATATCGATCGTCAACAGCGTCACGAACGCTGTGAACCAAGCATAGTTGTGCTCGCCGACGCAGTTGTCGACGAAAGGGCAGTGGTGGTCGAAGCGAGAGACACAAATTCGACAGACACGACAGTGCTTGGCTCGTAGTGGTCGTTGGATGTGGCACGTGTGGCATAACGGACGCTCGAGGGACAGATGAGCATCCACGTCGGTCTTGCCATCGTTCCGAATCAATTCTTCCGTCGCTCTTGTGTAGTCAGCACGAAGGTCTTCCTGCTTGCTTAGGTTTCCAGGTGACAGACTCTTCGTCTTGTACAGTATGAAACAAGTTGAAATGTGTAGAACAAGGTGTGGGACGTAGATACTCCCGAGATCGTGAATCTGAGGGAGCAACCAGAAGACATAGAGTACTGTCGATAGCAGCAAGTTTACAATCGTAAAGTAGAAAGGTGCACGACTAGACTCCCACCACGTCAGGATGTTCCATCGATGATGGATCATTTGCTTCTTCAAGTAGTTTACGATCGGTACGAACTGCTGATGGACAGCTAGGTCTAATGGTGTTCGGCCTTTCGAGTCCTTAGCATTCAAATCGCTTTCTAATTCTTCCACGAGGAACTCTACTGTGCTCAAGTGTCCACGCATGGCAGCTAGATGCAACGGCGTCTGGCCATACGCATCTGGGTCGTCGGAATTGACACCAAGGTACTGGAGGACCGCCACGATTTCAGTCATACCTTTATACGCAGCCCAGTGGAGAGCACTATCACGGTCGGAATCGACTAGGCTACTATCTGCTCCATGCTTGATGCAAAACATGACAAGCAACGGATGGCCGTTCTGTGCTGATGCTAGCAGAGGCGTTCTCTGCTTCTTGGCGTCAGCAGTATTAATGTCTATGCCGATGTTCACGAAAGCTTTCAAAGCTGGAAGATTGCCGGCAACGCATGCCCAGTGGATGGGGTGCATCATGACGTCATCATCGCTTGCGAGGTCCATGGGAGCACCGAGTCCATGAAGGTACTCGACAAAGCCACCACTCCCTCGCTGTGCAACCCAGTGGGCAATCGTATGGCCTTGTGGGTCTCTAGAAGCGAGGATAGAGTCGTCATGTCGAGCAACTAGTGACTGAAATTCCATCAGATCGTTCCGTTGTGCGTAATAGACGAGCTGTTGGGAAGGAGGCAGCGACAACACCGGGTCTACTTCCCCCTGACTTTCATGCGAGTGACTGCAATGCGGTCCATGTGTATGGTTCGATGTGATGGCTATCTGGGTATCATCTGCAATCCCAGCATCTATATGCGTAGGCTGTGTAGACTCGGAAAGCGTATCCACCTCCATACTAACTTCCGTAGTCATTTTCTTTGTCAGACTAAACGTCCAGTGTCTTGGTATATACAGTATGTTTGTATAGCTTATACATTGCAAATAATATGGAACAACGGTATACCCTCCGACCAACAATTTGTACATCAAATCGTATTTGGAGATTATTGACCGTCTCGAGCGATTATCATGGCGAAACGTAAGCGTACAGACGCGAATACCAATGGGAAACCACGTTCAAAGAATGGAAAGTCTCTGGCAAAGGCAGACGATAAGAAGAAAAAGCAGAAAACCGTGTCAAAGAAGCCTAGTCAGCCGGTTATTGCGCCAGGGTCCAACTGGATGGCGATGAAAGACAAGCTCAAGAGCAAGAATCCGCATAAGAAAGAAACACAGCATACGCCTGCTGCAGTGAAGTCTGTGCATGAACCGAAACAGAGCAAAAAGAAAGCTGTGGATGCTAAAAAGGCTGCGAAAGAGCAAGCGCAATTAACCTCATGGGGCATCACACCAGACAAGATTGTCGCGATGGATTGTGAGATGGTTGGTGTTGGTCTCTCGGGCAATACAAGTGTCCTCGCAAGATGCAGTATTGTCGACTTTGATGGCAACGTCGTGTACGACAAGTACATTCGACCTGCGGAACGCGTCACAGGTTCGTTGCAAACCCTTCATCCGCCCTTTTTGTTATGCTTATCCATGTATACATTAGACTTTAGAACACATGTAAGTGGCATTCGTGCCAAGATGCTCAAGGACGGCATTTCATTTAATCAAGTAAGTTGCATGCACCTTGTATTTCCTACTACTGCTTACTGATCATTGGATATCACGATCAGTGCTTGAAAGAGATCGGTAAATTGATGGAAGGTAAAATTGTGGTGGGTCACGCACTCAACAACGATTTCAAGGTGCTCATGTTCACCCCGCCGCGAGCTCTCATCCGAGATACAGCACGCTACCGACCGTACATGAGACGAAAGATGACGGGCACCGTATGCATCTCCTACGTTTATTTTATATACACTTATACTCACGTTGTCCTATGTCCTTAGAAACTGTATCCAAAGTCGCTTAAGAACCTTACGCAGGAAGTACTAGGCAAGACCATTCAAGAAGGAGAGCACAATTCTGTACGACTACATTTGATTTATATTTACACCCTCCGAACTAAATTCCGTTCGTGTTAAACAGGTCATTGATGCTCAATCAGCACTCGAGCTTTACAAGAAAGAACAATTCCCTTGGGAAAAGTATCTTCAAAAGTCTAAGAAAGTAGGGCCTTTAGTTGGCATCGCTCCTCCCACGAAAACGCCGGAAGACACCTCGACTTCGACTGAAGTTCCAGATAAAGTGTCCACTGGTAACGCAGAGGTCCTCAATGGCATTGACGAAGAAGACCTCGGATTGACAAAACCTACCGATCCGTCTCACGTGCACATCCCAGACTCCCAGACACTTGCACTCATGGAGTATGGCGACTAGCTTCGCCTTCGATCGCTTAGCGTCTCAAAATGGAAGAACTCTTTTGCATGCTTTGTTTATATTTTTATGGGTCTCAATTGCTTGGTCCAGGAGTGTTCACTTTCGAATTGACATCCAGACCCCGAAGCGGTCTATAGACGTAGAGTAGTAGACTACATGCCCTTCTTTACCAGCTGACGCATGCGCGCCTATGAGCGCACCTTACCATGTGGACAGTTAAATATAGGGCATAGATCGACTTCCTAACGCTTTGTTCGTACCTTGCGGCGGTACCTTGACTTGGCGGGCCGCAAAGCCTGCTGTCAGTACTGTAGCATCCTGGTGCTTCCGACTGAAGCTTGACTTCTACCTCTTTCATCGGGCACTAAGAATGGAGCGATAGGACATTTCTTATAGACTAGTTGCACTATTTTACTTTCCGTCCATTTCCTCCTCGTGTCATGGGCGATATACGCAGTGCAGAGAAAAATATTGGTGCATGCAAAATCGATTAGTACAAACTTCTTCTCATGAAATCTGTGCTCTGTCTTTGCTCTACCAACATCATAGTTGCCGACATGCCGTTGGCAAGTCTGACGTGGCAGCTGCCTTGAAGCTAGGCTGTAAAACTGTAGATCTATAGATCTGCTACGTACACACTTGAATAGATCACCAATGTCTGAAGCACGTGAACACCTTTTATCTTCTCTTCGTAAATGGAAGCAAGAACACATTCTGTCTTCTCTAAATGATACTACCAAAGATCCTGAATGGGTGTCCCAATTCCTGCGTTTCGAGTCCTGGTACGCTGGTGGCATCGACAAGTACCTTTCGACCGCGTCTCAGCTCTTTGCAGAGCAGCAGCCAAGCACATCCACAGATTTGAACGGCAAAGAGGAAGGTAACTCGGGTGAAAATTGGAGTGAATGGGTTCCGTCTGTGCCCCAAGCTCCACTCGCGACGTTGGAATCACCCGAGTATGCTGATCTGGAAGCACTCGGGCTAGACAAAGTCCATTTATCTGCCTTTGTAATCGTTGCCGGTGGACTTGGTGAGCGTCTAGGCTTTCCTGGTATCAAACTAAAGCTCCCTACAAGTACGATCACGGGACACACTTATATCCAACTGTACATTGAGCAAATTCTCGCTCTGCAGGCGCTGGTCAGTCAGCGCCGAGGTGAACAGATCATCATTCCTCTAGCGATTATGACGTCGGATAGCACCCATGTTGCCACCAAGGAGTTCCTGGATCAAAATGATAACTTCGGTATGACATCGTCTCAACTCACGCTACTGAAGCAAGACGTGGTACCTTGTCTTGACATTGTGCCTGATGACAACGGCGACATTCAACTTCAGCTTGTGCTGAATGATGATAAAACCAGTGCCATGATGAAACCTCACGGACACGGTGATGTACACACGCTGCTACTATCGAGTGGAAAAGCTAGGGAATGGCAAGAGAAGTACGATAAGAGGTTCGTGCATTTCCTCCAG
Source organism: Salisapilia sapeloensis (assembly GCA_023334545.1). Lineage (NCBI taxonomy): Eukaryota > Oomycota > Peronosporomycetes > Peronosporales > Salisapiliaceae > Salisapilia > Salisapilia sapeloensis. Next base: position 8,329 of record JAADVB010000366.1, read on the forward strand.
GACACGAATGGGCTCATCTTCAATAGCGTACTTCCGCTTGTGGGCAACGCTGTTCGTAACTCACATGCGTGCGTGTTCACTGCTGTGCAGCGAAAGGCTAAAGATGCATCCGGTGGTGTTGTCAAGTTCACGAACCCAAAAAACGAGCAAGAGTCAGCACTCTTTAACGTCGAGTATCATGAGTTAGACCAGTTCTTAAAGGAAAAGGGACGAGGTCAGTTTCCGGAAGGTGATGTAAATGATCCTGCCACAGGCTATTCTCCTTTCCCTGGCAACATCAACCACATTATGGTTGATCTAGGTCCGTACTTGCAAGTGTTGCAAGCTTCCAAAGGTCTCATGCCCGAGGTCCTGAATCCTAAGTACAAGGATGCAAGTAGGAAGTCGCTGAAATCGCCAGCTCGCCTAGAATGCATGATGCAGGACATTCCAAAGCTGCTTTTGCAGTTTGGGCAAGAAAAAAGCACATCGCCAATTCCTACCACTGGTGTCGTGCAGTTTCCACCTGAGCTGGTGTACTCGCCTTTAAAGAATGATGTTGCTAGTGCTCAGGCTAAAGCACAGCAGGACGTGCCATCGCAGTGTGCCACATCAGCTGAGCATGACCTCTTCGCCACGAATAAGCGAAAACTCGAAGTAGTTGGAGTCAAGTTTGGACCCGAAGGTGAACATAGGAAGTGGCTCGGCATCCCTGTAAGCTGCAGCGGTCCTCACATGCTATGGTCATCTACGTTTAACCCAGCGCAATCTGTCTTGGCTCAACACTTTCCTACACCGTCAAACATCCAAATTTCTTCACGCTCAACCTTGATCATTGAAGGTGATAATATCACCATCAAGTCGCTAACGCTGGATGGCGCACTAGTGATCCGAGCTGCTCCTGGGGTTGAACTCATCATCGACGGACTAGACGTCATTAACGCAGGTTATGAGTATGAATCTGTAGACCCGAACGCAGCAGACATCGATCCAGTTTATGCTATCCGAGGTTACCGCTTCAAATGTCTCGAAACCAAGACACTCGAGTATACCACTCCAGGCACATTTACAGTCACGAACGAACGCAAAGAACTTAACAGTTTATAAGCAATAGAAACGATCTTGACTTTCCATTCCTACTTCATATGTAAAACTACAAGTAATCCTCTTCCAATGACCACTGCTGTGCCAGTTCCTCCCGTGCCTTTGTCCGTTGACCGGTGCTATTAGGCTCTTCATACTCCACAACGGACGGGGTAGCATACTCTTTGTCATCACTACTAGTATTCTTACGACCGAGTCTCCACTTGGACCGACTCGCCGTCCTCGGAGGTGACAAGTCCTTTGACAGCGGAACTTGCTCAGTACTACTGTCGTTACTCTCGTCATCTCCATCCTTCTCACGACGTAGGGGGAAGAGCTGCAGCTCGTGCGTGCTCAAGAGATCTTTAAACTGGTTTTCACGAGCACGCATCAAGTCATTAATCCAAGCGGGTGTCTTGGGGACTTTCATCATAAAAAAGTACGCTCCTCCTAGAAGAACATGTTCCAGCACAAGAATGATCAAAAGTCGCCAAGCTACGTGCATGCACCTAAAGTCTGGACCGAGGATAAAGTCATCCAATGTCTTTCCTTGCTTTTCCAATTGCTTTTCAATATCCTCCACGCATGCAGTATCAAAGAACTCGAGTGCACCAGTGGATATACATATCAACAAGACGTTGACAATCACAGCAATGTACGCATATGTCTTAAAGACTCCTTTCCAAGCCCCAATCCCATTCGCTCGTCTCGGAATCGGGCGCTTTAGTGTCTTACACAGACGATACCCATCAGTACGACGCTTTAATGTATTAATGAGGAAGCAAGCAAAGGGCATGAGAGGCCATAGGATCGAGAACATGACAGTGAAGCCATATTGCATCGTAAGCACGTGGAAGTCATTATATGGATCGTACGTGTCCTGCTCACTGTCAAAGAGTACTTCACGTGCCTTTCGGTTCAGCACTTCAATCTCCTCGGCAGTATATTCGAGGTACCTGGCACTCGACTTATTTCCAAAGTGAGCAGATTCTTGATCTGTATAGTCCAAGGAACCAAGTATCTTCATGGACCCAGTCTCGGCCACACGTTGCTGTGCCATTGCATCTGCACGAGCTTGTGCACGCTCTCGACGCCAACGCACGAGCATGGGCGTGAAGACGTTCAAAGCAATGTTCAGACTTTGGGTCACGATAATGGGCGTTACGAACATCGCGCTTAAGTCGACGTGATTCCGATCGAACGTGAACCATCCAGTGCACTCGATGCAATCCGCATCTCGTTCACCAGTCGGACACTCACTACACGTTCCTTCACTCGTCACGTACGGTCCAAAGCAACAGTTCATGGGATCTCGAAAGAAGAAGCTATTAAGCGAATTCGTCAAGTAGTTTCCAAAGCCTGGTATGACAAAGACGAACGCGAGAGAGAAGAACCAAGTGTAGTAGTTTAAAAAGTCCAGAAGAAAGAGTTTGTAGACCAACGCTCGTTCATATCGTTCTTCCGTCCGATAGTTCTCCCAGTGCGTAAACAATCGTCCCATCTTGGTGACCACGAGGTTCCACTGGATGACGTCGACGAAGAGTCCAAAGACGATACCTTCGAGGAGGATGAGGAACCATTGGGTGGAAAAGATGTGACTGACGGGATACGTCGCTTTCAACAGCTCGTAGATCGTTACCCAAACAGCCACGAGGAAGAGCATAATGACGATCTGTGCCATCATGTACACTGCGACGCAAAGGTACTTCGGTAGTCGACGCCATGCAGGATACACTAGCTGCACTTCATTCGTCAAAGCATTAACTTTCGAGACACCATGGAAGCGCTTGTTCGGATACTCGATCTGTTTCACATGGATCTTCCCATTCCATTCGTACTGCATAGCAACATTACGCCGTTCCCAGGACTTTAGAAATGAAAACGACCAGAGGACGCAGACACCAAGACCCCAGAATGGTAATAGACGCATGTACCCCACTGTCGGGATAGAACTCTTGAGTATTTGCATGAGGATACCGACCAATGCGAGAGGTATGAGAGCAGTGTTATAGTAATTGATAAAAGCAAAGTAGTAGGCAACTTTTTCACCGAAGTGGTTGCGAAGAGAAGATAGAACGCGAGTGTCCTGTAGATCATCAAGAATGAATCGATATGACTTGATCCATCGACGCATCAGTTTATCGGTCAGTTTGTCATTATGCATAGGAAACATATCGTGGATCCAACGGTCATGGATCGACAAGTCCGCCTGCTGCTCGATCAAGTCACCGACGATCTGCACACGCTCAGCTGGTGTCGGCGTCGTGTCTGTACCCATGAGCTCCTGTTCCATATCCACGACACTGCCATGTTGCCGCCATAACTCATAACGAAGGCTACGCACGTAGCTATGAACGACACGGTCTTGTGCGTGGACGAGTAGGATAAGAAACTCGGAGTTCATCTCGCCCTTAGAGTGTCCTCCATCGATAATATCCACGTTGAGACCTTGTGCACACAAGGTCGAGACGATTCGTCGATGCTGCATCTCCTGTTCTTGCTCTGAACTCTGTACCTGACTACTGGTCTGCTCCATCTCATCCGGTTGTAACTTGACCAACTGCAAGATCCGCTGGACGTTCGTACTAGAAAGAGTATCTGTATCTGTACGTTTGGCGATGACAGCATAGTCATAATCTGGCAAAGCGCCTTGAGTGATTTGTTCTGGTTTTAAATAACGGAATTCACCGTCTTGCTTAGGCTTAGACATGCCTCCCATGGCTATCTTTCGTTGGCTCTTAGCTTTCTTACGCTGTTCCTTGCGTAATTTGCTTCCAAGTGGCATGTCAATAACAGTTTCAGCACTCTTGCCATCAAGACTGTTGCTATCACCTACAAAGCGACGAGAGATAAGCGGAACTGTCGAGTAGATATCAATGGTTCATGAGAATAAAACAAAAGCGTACGTAGGTTCATGATTATTCGTACCTTCATCGGACGGACTACTGCCACTACTACTTCCACGCTTAGCTTTACGACTAGATTTTTGGCGTGTAGTCAAACGAGAGCTTCTACTTGACACTCCATCAGTCGTATCACCTTCCGTCGGTGGCATCTCCCTTGCTCGAGACGAAATGGCACGATAAGAAGGAGTCTATAGTGGGTTAATGAATGGATTTTCTATGTATACTCCTGGTCGTAGGGTTTGCGAACGTTACTAGGTCTTACGCATCCCAACGATGGACGCGCTATGGGAACCTTCGACGGCGGGGGAATCGCATGTAGATGGCTTTGTTTCGAGATGGATGAGCTTTCTATGGCCTACGATTGAAGACGTCGAGGAGGAAGTCGAGGTGGAGAAAGTCCCTTGTGGTGTTGACCGACCCATCGGGCAGGTGACTCGAGTGCGTCGAAAGCTGACGATGAATCATGACATTGCTCAAATCGGGTTTGGAGGATGTGGAGGCATGTACAACTACTTTCTTGGCGTTGCATCCATTCTTCAGGTAATTCTTGTATGTAAAAGTAGAAATCGGCATGAATTGATGAGACGTAGGAAGAGTATGATTTAGAAAACGTCATTTTCTCCGGCGTGTCTGCTGGTTGCTTCCCTGCAGCGATACTGGCGTTGGGTATGGATGTAAAAGAATTTTTCTATAAGTGCAACCTTCCGTTGATTCGAGAGGGAGCAGACTGTTCCTACCATGGCCTTGGCAAGTACGTATGTCTTTAATAGTAAATGCGATACCTACTGATTGAAAGCCTATAGGTGGATTCCGATGGTGAAGGCCAACATGCTTAAGATACTACCGCCTGACGCTCACAAGCAAGTCGAGAACAAGCTCTATTTCTCTGTAACAGAGGTATGTAAACTGTTATACGCTTGTCTTATCATAATCTAATTTATGTACTAGCTCCCACGCGTTCGCAATCATCTTCTGACTTCTTGGGAAAGCAATGAAGAGATGATGGACTGCATGTTGGCTTCAGCACACGTCCCGATCTACACGACATCACTCGTGTCTTCGTATCGTGACAAATGGCTGGTGGATGGCGGACTCTCCTCTAACTACCCGATCGTCCACCCTGATCAACCACACAAGGTTTTCCAATTTTGGAAATGGAGATGGGTCATTCCTACGTGGGTGCTGGTTACTACGAATGCCGGGTGGGCAGAACAGCTCTTTGAAATGGGGCGACAGGACGCGGCCAAAAATTTGCACGAAGTGGACGAGATATTTTTTAGTGCCTCGTAGACTGATTCCATTTCCTATCAGTACATCTTCCATGTCAATACATGTGCATCTACTTCGTCGTATCTATGACTTTGCTTTAAAAATTTTGTACACTAGCTCCATCTAATCAGATGTCACATGTCACTGCGCTCGGGAAGCTACGATAAAGTTTCGTGGAGCTTGACGTGATGGTGAGAAATGATACATGGTATCCTTTCTGTCCTAACAGTCCATCTCATTTTTGAATTTATCTTCCAACCTTCAATTCCGAATATGCCGAGTCAGCAAATTGCTACTACAAATACTACCAATACTATCGACATTCGCGTCGGTAGGGAATTTGTTGCTGGTGACCATATTGCTGGAAGAGTTATTTTGACCATTTGTGATCCGCAAGTGAATGCCTATGGTAACCTTCTACATGTATATTTGGTGATGGATGTAGACGACTGAATCGGGAAATGAGTAGGTTTGTATCTGCACGTCCAAGGAAAGGAGTTTATCAAGTTTGGACACGATAAAGATGGCAGACATCGTGGTACGAGGGTACTCAACAAGAAACTGGCATTGGAATCGGAGTCTTCATTTTCTGCTGGTTCTTATACTTATACCTTTGAGTATACGTTACCAGAAAACTTGGCCGAAAGTTTTGTCTTAGGAGGTGGCACAGCCAGATCGAAACGCCGTGGAGATCAATTTTCGATTGTCTACAAGCTAAAGGCAGTTCTAGCTACGAAAGGAATCTTAGCACCTAATGTGCAGACTGAGGTACCCATTGCGGTGCATCAGATCCCACCTAGCGAGACGCAGCCGCAAGCATCAGAGATGACCAAGCAGGTCCGATCGCTATTCGGATGGAAACAAGGTGTGTGTGAACTTGATGCAATAACAGACAAGAGTTTCTACATGCCAGGGGAGACCGTGAATCTGCATTATCGTGTACACAACAATTCCCGGCGAGAGCTATCCTCCCTCACGTGTGGCATCTATCAAGTTGTACGTGGCACTATAAGAAAAGAACCGATAGAAACAGAATGGGCAGTGTACGAAGTGGACTTGGGCAGCATATTCCCATTGTCTGAGATTGAAGAGACACAGCATCTACCATTAAAGTCGCGGCTCTTTCGCGAACTATTACCAGCAACATCAACAGGAAAGCGAGTTCAAGTCACCTACGAGGTCATAGTGGAAGTCGAGAACTTGTGTGTCTACGTTCCGATCGTCGTCGTTGCACCAAGCGCTGTGCATTTAGTTGGGCCGGTGGAAGGAGAATAAAATTGCATGCGAAAAGGAAATATGGACATGTAGCATTGTTACATAAATGCCGAGCTCAAGGTGTGTCCATTATTTACTTAAATATTAATAGTGATTTAAGTGTCTTGTTTGTTGATGGTAAAAATTGAGATACATTATTTCCGTTAGGTTGATTACAACTCAAAGGCGTAGATAGACAGCGTTTAATCACAGCTTTGGCTCAGACGGTCGAGCGGAACCGAGGATACTAAAGAAGTATAATGTTGAAGCGGGGTCGCTCTCTAGTAGAAAACAAAAAATTCATATCTAGGAGCCGATCTCTCGTAAGGAATTGAAGTGCCCACTTTAACTTCGGAAGTCGCTGCTCTTGCAGTAGTACTTCGACATGATCTTTGAAACTGTGTTTGTTGAGCAGATATCCGGGTATCATGCCAGGCAAGTTAGGGCATTATATGAACAAATGCGCAGAAGCTGTAATAGGGATCAATGCCCAAGTACTTGGCGGTCCTCCCTACTCCTTCACCGTTATTCACCTTTCTATTTCTATTCATGTATATCGCCCGTCCCTCTGTCATGCTTTGGCGGAATTCGTGTCGAGCTTATTGAGGTTGATCGACGGAAGTCATCGAGGTTGAACTTGAATTCGATTTACTTGCAACCGTGAGCTCTTCGCCATTTCAGTGGGACGGGTACAGTGCGAGTCGAAAATAACGCTCAATTATTTCATCGACCACTGTACTATGCCTGTTCCGAAAGA
>JAADVB010000367.1:0-15563 GCA_023334545.1 Salisapilia sapeloensis
ACGTCAGCAGTGCCGGCCAGAAGATGAGTGTCAGCAGGAACATGACTGCAGCATAGACGATCATGCCAATGAGAAAGACAAAGTCGAATGTCTTCAACCAGCTCTTCTTGTAATCCCCAGCCACTTCTCCTTCTTCCATCAACGATGATTTCTTTTCATTAATGGGCTGCGCTTCCAATTGCTCCCCATTGGCCTGTGCGTTCGTACCATACGACTGCTTGTTCGAGCGCACGGGTGATGTGTTCGGCACCGGCCAAACAAGACGTAGGAGAACATACGTCAAAAGCAAAGCCGCAACTGGCATGAGAAGAATGACCCATTGCTGCAACGTAGTCATCGTAGCCGGCCACTCCTTGGCAGCTTCTGTTTCCTGTGGTACGTCCATATCGTCAAAAACGAGTAGTGAGGATCTTGCGGCACGTTTCCGACTGATTCAGGAATTAATTTGGACGGTTACTAGGATCCACAAAAGTTCGTGTCGACACAAAATAAAGATGCAATGGTCCTCCCCCCATTAAGTAATGGAATCCATAAAAGTCTTCGAGCGAACAAGATGACGCAATAGGTATCGTCTCATGACAACGAATCAGACAACGAAATGCCGCCAAGACATGGACCGACGGCGATGGGCACTCCAGTGCAAGTAGCTAGCTGTGTCTGGAGCCAATACTTTCCTCAAGATCATCATATTGGTGTCCATCGTCCTGGAGATACTCGAGACACTAAATACTATTCACTTGTGGATGAAAAAGAAGGGAGATATAAAGCAGCTCTGACCTTTCGCGACTGCTTTCGCAATGCACAACAATGGGCTCCTCTACTGCAGCATGTATTATTGTCTTAATGGAATAGATCTGCAAGGTACTTATACATGTGGTAGTTTGATCTGACTGACTCGGAGCTCACGACAATCTCGCTCAATTACATTGAGCTCATTCGAGCAGCAGCCAACGAACTCTCGGACTTTGATAATGTACTCCAGGAAAACGTTGAAGATGTGCTAGCTTGTATGGGTATTTCTTTATGTCTGATTCGACATGAACTACGCGTGGCAGCGGAGGAGACCGCTCTACGACAACGTGCTGTTCCTCTCGATCGTTCCAAGATAACCGTCCGGCTGCACGGTGTCGCGCCCGTTCTACCCATCAGCGACTTGCGATCGGACGTAATTAACAGACTTGTCAGTGTCATCGGCACTGTTGTACGTGTAAGCGCCATCAAACCTCTCGTGACCCGCTGTGACTTTGTCTGTGCCCACTGCAACGAAGTTACCAGTCGTGCCTTTCCCGACGGCAAATTCACACCCCCAACCAAATGCGAACACTCTCCCTGTCGTAGTAAAACACTCGTTCCGAACCGATCGACCGTCGAAACTGTCGACTACCAACTCGTTAAAGTCCAAGAGGTAGACAATAGCGATGCTGGTCCAGGCAGAGTGCCTCGTATGGTCGAAGTAGAACTATACGAAGATCTAGTAGATTCATGTATTCCAGGTAACATTGTCACAATCTCTGGCATCGTCAAGAGCGTGAACTCAGAGGTGCATCGAGGTCGCTACGGCAAAAGAGCTCAAGCCCATAGCCTCTCCATCCTCTACCTAAGTGCCAACTCCGTCGAGAACGCTGCGACAAACAGCAGAATGAAGGACTCAGCATCTGACGTTGATTTCTCGAAAGCTGATCTAGAAGACATTCGCAATATCATTCGACGTGGAAACGTCTTCGATCGTCTCGTTCATTCCCTTTGTCCTGGTATCTACCGCAATGAACTCGTAAAAGCAGGTCTCATACTCTCTCTTCTTGGAGGCACGAGATACCAGGAAGATCAGCGTGAATCTGTCACCTTTACGCGAGCCGACTCGCACGTACTCGTAGTAGGAGACCCCGGTCTCGGTAAAAGTCAGATGCTGCGTGCTGTCGCCTCGGTCGCACCTCGCTCTGTCTACGTTGGTGGAAATACAACGACCACGACAGGTTTGACTGTAACCATGGTGCGTGACGGCACAGGTGACTACGCGTTGGAAGCAGGAGCCTTGGTGCTGGCCGACCAAGGTGTCTGTTGTATCGATGAGTTCGATAAGATGGGAGTCGACGCACAATCACTCTTAGAAGGGATGGAGCAACAGCGTATTAGTATCGCAAAGGCAGGCATCGTATGCTCTCTCAATGCACGTGCGAGTGTGATTGCAGCAGCCAATCCTGCTGGTGGCCACTACGATCGCTCTCGCTCGATCGTGGAGAACTTAAAGATGAAAGCAGCCCTGCTCTCTCGCTTTGACTTGGTATTCGTTCTACTTGATCGACCAGATGAAGAACGAGATCGACTCTTGTCTGAGCATGTCATGCAGTCTCACAGCAAACGAGGTGCGAGTAGGAAGCGAGCGAGAGAAGACGAAAGACCGTCGCAGATGGCACATGATGCCAAAGAATCGTTAGCCCAGCGATTGCTAGACAATGCGAGAGAGTATACTAGTGAAGCCATCTCTCTGTACCTCATGCGCAAGTACATTTCGTATGCTAGACGATATATACACCCACGACTGTCTCCTGAAGCATCAGATGTGCTCAAACGCAAGTACTTGGACATGCGTTCGACAGGGGACTCGACCACAATGCCAGTGACAACCCGCCAGCTCGAGTCACTCGTTCGAATGGCCCAGGCTCGAGCCAAGGCAGAGTTTTCGGAAGTTGTGACGCCACATCATGCACAGGACGTAGTGGAATTACTCCAAGAAAGCGTGCTAGACGCCTTTGCAAGTGATGAAGTGGATATGAATTTCGGTCGGAAGGGTGGAATGAGCCTCGCGAAGCGAGTGAAAGCGTACGTCGCCCGCCTCATGAAGACGGCGCAACGTCGGAACAACCAGATCTTTACATTTGACGAACTATTGGAAGTAGCGGAAAGCATGGGTCTCCAAGTCGATGACTTTCGAGACTTTATCGATGTCTTACGCAACGAATGCTATCTACTAAAGAAAGGTCCGAAGGAATATAAAGTCCAGATGAGCTAATCTCGTGGTTTATTCTTTTTGCTCCGGCAGCAATTCACGACGAGACTCGATCTCGGCGTCATATACGTCCTGAGGCTTCTCTTGCGAAAACAAGTCGTGCCCAGCCTTCTTCTTCTTGCGTAGTGGGATGGCACAAATTAGGAGACATGCACCAGTGCCTACCATCACCTTTCCTCGCTGTGATAGCGGCAGTGCATTCAACGCGCGTTCGATAATTCCGGCCATTACGTCGTGCTGTGTCCAACGTAGCGTCTGTCTTGTACAACATGCATCTATACGTACTTAAAGTGAAAAAAGAGAATTTGGACCACATGACGGAGGAAGCCGGTCGCCGGTCCTCTTTAACCTCCCGAATGAGCTCCGTGGGGGAAGATTTTGCTCGAGAACCGAATTGCGGCGTTTGCCAGCGCGGCTTCAATTTACTACGTCGTCGACACCATTGTCGAAGATGTTCCGTCGCTGTCTGTAAGGACTGCGGAGCAAAAGCCGTTGATAGACGCAAAGGAGATACGTCGAAACCACAATGGTATTGCTACACTTGCATTGAAGAAGATGAACAGATCGAAGTCGACAAGAATGCACTCAACAAACGCCGTGCTGGTGCGAATGCAACGATCAATGAAGCGTCTTCCGTACGCATCTTTTCTAGCTACTTTGTGCATCTGATTCACTCACATGATGTCTACTTCAGTTTGCGAGCATTGCCAAGTTCTGTGTCGAGTGTGGGTATGAATTGCCACCACGCGTCAAGTTCTGTATCGAATGTGGTACGGCCGTACCGACGATGGACACTTCGAGTGACCATGCAGACACGAATGGTATCACGAATAGCCAGTCCAGATCTTCACTTACAGACTCGAATCTTCCCGTACGTACTTTAATATCTCTATCATGTCACTTGTCGATCAATACATGAAACGACATGGCTATTTATACCTTTTTCTTGTCATTTCGAATCAATTATCTAACATCAGACATGCCGTTGTGGATTCTAAAGGTCATCGATGAGCTCGTTGGGTACAACTCGGAGAACCAGCAGGCTGCGCCGAAAGAAGCAAAGGAAGAAGAAAGCGTTGTTTCGGAAGCTGAATCCGCTGCCGAGACAGCAGACACGGTCGACAATCAGAGTGCTGAGAAGGATGAGCATCTGCGCCAGTTGCAGTCCGAGAATGAAAATCTGCGCAATGCGTTGGAGAAGATGAAGCAAAAGGCTGAGTCTGCCAAGCAGCGCGTCGCTATCGCTGAACAGAAGCGACAGGAAGAAGCGTCTGCTCGACAGCGTGCCGAGAGCCAGGTTTCTCAAGTCCAGGCGCAAGCTCCTCCAGCTCCAGCTCCAGCTCCATCCTCCGAGTCTCCAAGCGCTGCAACAAGTGGCGTGGCAGCAAAAGACCATCCGGACTTTGTCAAGTACTTTAAGCTGCTCAAGATGGGTATGCCGGAGGAACAAGTACAGCTCAAGATGAGTGCCGATGGCGTCGATACGTCTGTCTTGAGTGAACCAGACAAGATCATTGGTGGCAGTGGCAACGCACAAGCCGAAAGCTCGAGTACCGCAGGCGAGAAAACCGTCAAGGACGATGAAAAGTATTCCAAGTACTTTAAATTGCTCAAGATGGGTATGCCTGCAGAGCAAGTCAAGATGAAAATGAGTGCTGCTGGGGATGATCCGAATCTCTTAGACACACCAGACGCTCCGATAGACGGAGGTTCCTCAAATGCTGCACCGATGAAAGTATCGGAAGACCCGGCGTTTGAAAAATACTTTAAGCTACTCAAGATGGGTATGCCTGCAGAGCAAGTCAAGATGAAGATGAGCGCTGCTGGAGACGATCCGTCTGTCCTGGATGACCCGAATGCCGTATCTCCGAACGCCCAAGGCGCTAGTCAACCCACAGCTAACGGTCTTCCACCTCCAAAGGAAGCAGTGAAAGTCGATCCGTCTGCTCTGCAAGCAACTCTTGCCTCTAAGAATAAGAAGGAGGAGAAGAAGGAAGAGAGCGGTCCGAAGCTTCCGAAGAAGGATCCGATCCAGCCGAACGTCGAGCTACGTCCACTCTTCTGGAGTCGCGTACCTGTAAACGTCGTGAGTAGTACGATGTGGATGCAACTTGACGATAAGAAACCGGCATTTGACGTTCCAGAGATGGAATGGATGTTTCGTAAGAACGTCGTGGAGGCACCAAAGAAGAAAGAAGACAAGAAGGAGGATAATAAACCAAAGCAAGTGCTGTTACTAGATGGCAAGAGACAGCAGAACGTGTCGATCGCCATGACAAGATTCCGTATGACTGCGTCAGAGATCTCGAAAGCCATCTATGCGCTCGACACGAACGTCTTGACTTCTGAAATGCTCAATGTCCTCATCTCCATCTCTCCAACACTGGAAGAGCAAGATCTATTGAAGAATTACGATGGAGACGTGAATCTCCTTGGTAATGTTGAAAAGTTCTTCCTAGAGCTACTCAAGATACCTCGATACACACAACGTATCAAGTGCATACGCTTCCGGCTACAGTTTGAGAACCGTATTCTCGAGACACAAGAGCAGCTAGATACACTAGCTGCTGCGACGGATCAAGTGGCGGATAGTGCCAACTTCCGAGGTATCCTCGAGCATGTACTGGCGATTGGCAACTACTTGAACGGCAGTACACCTCGAGGTGGTGCCTATGGCTTCCGTCTGGACACACTGACAAAGCTGCATACGCTCAAGTCAGTCGATCCACGCGTAACGCTCCTCCACTACGTCGTTCGACAGCTAGAAGAGAGGAATCCAGATCTCATCGCTGTCGTCGGAGAGCTTAAGCACATCCCGACCGCCAAGAGACTGTCGCTAGATCAGCTCCGAGCCGACTTGAAGGCTTACAACACGGAGCTCGCGATGCTCCAGGGACAAGTGCAAGCGAGTAAGAAGGACGATATATCGTACGATCGGTTCTATGAGGACATGGCACCATTTGCCAAGGATGCAGGCGAGGTGTTAGAGGAACTCGGTCGAGACTTTTCACAGCTCGAGACGTCGTATAACGAGCTCGTGAGCTCTCTTGGAGAAGATCCTCGGAAGCTCAGTCCAGTCGAATTCTTTACGGTCTTAGACGAGTTCTTGACGGAGTTTAAGAAAGCGTATCGCCAGAATCAGACGAAAGAGTTCCAGACGATCTTTGAGAAAGCCAAGAAGGAGAGGGAAGAAGCGGAGGCGAAGAAAATGTCGGAGCAAGAAGCTCGACATGCAGAGGAGACCAAGGAGATGAAAGAGAGACTGGAGCATATGCTGTCGTCCTGGGCTCAGCAGCATGATGAGAGCCCAGACGATGTGCATCGACGGTTTGACGACGCTATGAAGAATTTTAAGGACGATCAAGTCACGGCCGATGAGTTCTGTATGAGTGTGAAACAGATTGTCGGTGCCAAGGCTGCGACCAAGATACTTCCGGATGCCGCAGCGTTGATCTCGAAAGAGGAGAAACGAAATGCTGCACTTGCTGCCGTCGATCGGTTCACGCAGCAAGTTAAGAAGGACAAGGAAGAACGGAAAAAACGAAAGAAGAGTAAAGAGAGCTTGTTTGCACCGGATACGAGTAGCGAGGAAAAGGTGCGGCCGAAAGCACCGTCATCGTCGCCGCCGAAACGTGGCGCGAAGATCCCGATGATCAATGTAGACGATATTGAGCCCGTCGTCGGCGAAGAAGCGCACCAGCTGCACACGTCGATCATTGAGGCAGTGCAACAGGCGTTCCAGGGTGATACGAAGAAGATGAAGCGGTTCACGTCGAATACGCGCAAGTACGGTAGCGAGAAGATGACGGCGCGCGAGTTTTATCAGTATTTAATGGACTCGTTCGAGCCAGACTTTGTCGGTCGGCTCGTCCCTGATCTGGCCCGCCTGCTGCAAGATCGCGAAAAGCGACACGCGCTGATCATTGCTCTCTGCGAAAGTGCACCAGGATGGGCCAAGTTCTCTGGTCTGTAGTGGATCGCACGGCATACACAGCATCAAGGAATGGAAATGGACTTTTATTTCGTTCGTAGCAAGTAGTTTTGGGTTTACATCTCGTTCGAGGTCTGTGGCGTCATCGGTGCACCGAGTGTCGATTCGCGATAGTGTTTCGGGCGGCGTTTGTCCACTTGTGGTTCGTCATTCGTCTGATTCAGCTTCACGCGCCACAAGTCCTGTTGCTCTTGGAGCCCACGTACCCACTTGTTCATTTCACCTTTCGAGTCAGCGCGTAAGAAATAACTTCGCTCCGGCGTTTTCAAAACGAAGCTGAATGCGCCATGATCGCCGTTTTCAAAGCGACGAACGGACTCGATCGAGAGCAAGTCGATCGTTTTCGATGGCGCGTTCGCGTTTTCACTCGCATAGTACTTTAACTCCGAACCTTGCAGCGCAAAGTAGCGCGTCGTCCACTGCGGCGTAATAACACATTCCTTGTTCTTCATCTTGTGCAAATAGCCCGCGAGCGGCGTCGGGTCCTGCGCCTGCATGTTCGTCTTGAAGTGTCCGAGTTAAATTTGAAGTGTCGTTTCATGATCGTGTTGTCGATTGTATAAAACATCTTTGTTCACCTGAGCTTTTTTTGTGGCTTGGTGCTCATCTCGCATGCTTCTCGTCTCCGCCAGGTGTGGGTGTATCAAGTGCGGGAATCTACCAACAACCGACTACTGCCGCCACGACGTGTACACAATACGTCCAGTAGCGTACACTACTCTAGACACACGCATCGATCGCACACAAAAGTCGAATCCAGACGCTCTGTTAAATCGAAATGATACGAATACTTGAAGCGAGTTGGCTGTGCAGAAACCAGTCGATCGTCTCGGTATATCGTTACACGCACCCATTTTCTATACCTACGCTTGTAGCTTGATCGCATGCATACGAAAGGTGGCCTAGAACTGTGCGTTTAGAGCAGCAGCGATGTTCACTCGAATGCCAGGCTTTCTATGATCGTGAAGGTTATCCATACAGCTGGATCGAGCACCTCCCCGGCTCTTGGGGATTTTTTGCACACCGGACAAAGCGCGCATGCACACCACTTCGAAATACTCTCCATGGCCATGAAGCCCGAGTACGCCTGGGAATTCCCCACGACGAACGTCCCACTCGCTCGTCATCACTCCATGCCGCCAATGGACTCGGTCCACTTGCCGCCTCGCCCGCGAAGCGCTAGCTACATGTTCCCAATGTCTTACGCACCTCTCGCACCAGCACCTGAGATGCTACTCCCGTCCAACGGAATGGAGTTGCGCATGGAAAACGTCAAGAACGAGTCCTTCCTGGACGTCGAGCCCATAGCATTCCACGAGCACCGACCAGCTTCGACGTCCGAAGCCTTGGATCTCGATCCGCTCTCCTATAGTGCCATCACCCAGCCATCGGCGCCATTACCACACTGGTCGCCTTATGCATACTACTCGGGTCCAGCGACGATGGAGTCGCCGACGGACTTAGCACAGAGCGTCCCGACCTTGGAACCCACGTACGAATCTACGTACAAGCCCATGCCCATGACGACGACGCCGGTCCACTTCCAGCAGAAACCCAAGACCATTTCTCACAAACACTCTTCACCATCCAGAAGAGTGTTTGTCGCATGCAAGTCGGACGGATGCAGCCGTCGGGTCCGCTCTAGAGGCTATTGCAAGGCTCATGGCGGTGGCAAGAAGTGTATCATCGACGGGTGTGGCAAATCCAGCCAGAACGGAGACTACTGCATCGGCCATGGCGGTGGCAAGAAATGCAAGGAGCCTAATTGCCCCAAGGCGGCCCAATCCCACGGGCTGTGCAAAGCCCACGGCGGCGGCGCGCGATGCAAATTTCCGAACTGTAACAAGAGTAGTCAAGGTGGAGGTCTCTGCCGTGCCCACGGAGGTGGCAAGCGTTGTCAGGCTGAGAACTGTGTCAAAGGAGCGCAACGAGGCGACTTTTGCGCAACGCATGGCGGCTACAGAAGCTGCAGCGTCGACGGGTGTGTCCGAACGGACCGTGGTGGAGGTTTCTGTGAAGTCCACCGTCGTGGGAAAACGTGCAAGGTGGACGGGTGTAAGAAGTTATCGCGGAACAACGGCATGTGTACGGCGCATATTCGTGAAGTGAAGCAATATGCGTACGTGGACGCGTGAGGTGGTGGCCGGGTCGATGTAGACCCACTTTTTTGCTTATATGTCAGTAGCGTTTTCCTCTTTTCTTTCCAGCATGTGCAAAAGCATACTAAAATGTACATCGTGCTTTATTCGTCTGCGTTTCTTACTTGAATGTCGGATCCACAGCTCTGCTTAGGATCTCATACGTTGCTGAGTGATCGCCACAAGCACTTGGAGACGTCGTATCGATCTCAAAGCCCATTTTTCGCAGGTAAAAGTCGAGAGCTTGACGATTCGACTTAAACACCGTGAGGACGACGAATTTCATTTTGTGACGACGAGCAATTAGTAGGGTAAGCTGCATGAGAAACTTGCCTAGACCTCTTCGTTGCGCCGTGGAAGACACTTGGATCTCATACACATAAAGCACTTCGACGTCATCGTCTTCTACGAAGCGAAAGTGGATGAAACCAACTAATTTAGACGTTGAGGAGTCTCGAGCTAGCAAGTAGCGAGCCTCTTCTTCAAATAACTCTTCCTTCTTCGCAACTGGATCGTACTTCCATTCAGATTGTTGATACATCTCCTTCATATTCGCCTCGAAAATAGCCACAATAGCATCTCTCGTCGCTTCCTCCAGATCGTTTGCATGGCTACTAGTCATTGCAACATCAATGCCATTTCGCTTAAACTTCCGGAACGCATTAAAGTCCTGTAATACGTCCGCAGTGGCATTCGCAGCAGCTAATACCTGCTCCATCCGATATCAATAGGAGATACCAACTGCAAATGTTGCACGGAGATTATAACTCTTCAAAAGTCGCACGAAAGTCTTCCGAAGGCTTGAAAAACAACCAAATACCGTGCGAGCAGGTATGAAGCGAGCGGCACCTCCTACGTCTCCGCTGGACGCACCAGCACCTGAATTGGACTCTTCGCTGCTACCAGACACGTCATCAACCATTGAGCCATCACAGATGCTTGATGTCGAGTCCCCTGTGAACAAACAGGCTCGAACAGCAGCTCGAGAGAACAATGATGCGACTAAGCCGTCCATAACAGCACAGCGCCAGCAACCGACGCTAGCGCAACGCTTACAGATTATAAAGCTAGCTCGGGAAGATAAGCTCACACATGGACAAATTGCGGAACGCATGAACATGTCTAAACCGACGGTCTCACGCACACTTGGTCGTGCCGATTTCTATGAAGCACAGCATGCTCGAGGCGTACCGTTGAACGTACGTCGTTTTCGTGGGCCAACCAAGTCTACAGACATGGACAGACTGCTGTGGGACTGGTTCAAGGTCGCCCATTCAAATGGCGCTGTGGTCACAGGCTCGGACCTGAAGAATGAGGCACGGAGACTCGCAAACGAATTGGGCGTCCGGAACTTTAAAGCGTCTAATGGATGGCTTGACAGATTTCGCGTACGATACCAGATCGGGGGTGGCTATCGGCGAGTAACAACGCTAGCGTTGGATTGTGGTCGGAAGGACAGTTTTCACGTGAAAAGCGCTGTCTTCTCTGGCAATGGCAGTGCGACTATGGCAGAGATACTGAACGGATATAAAGATCAGGATGTGTGGGCATTAGATGAGACAACACTTCGCTTTGCTCTCTTGCCGTCACAAGAATCGGCATTGACTGTCCCGACGGACGACTCTAGCAGCGACCACATGATGCTCTTACTGTGTGCGTCCATGGCAGGTGAACGCTATGACCGGCCGTTCGTCGTGTACGACAAGTATAAGCCAGCTGCTTTTGCTGGTCTACAGACATCAGAGCTGTTCAACGCACTCCCAGTGCACTGGGCAGCCAACGACCGTGCCGAGCTGTCTGCAGCGAACTTTGCGCAATGGCTGCAAGAGTTCGATGCGTACATTGGTCGTCTTGGTGAGCGCCAAGTGCTGCTGTTCCTCTCCACTGCTGCTGCGCACATGGGTTTTTATGACGTCCGCACGAGCCACATCCGTGTCGTCTTCGTCCCAGCGCACTTGCTGCCACGCCATGAGCCTTTCAAGCAAGGAATCATCCGAGAGTTTAAGCTTCATTATCGAAAATCCTTGGTAGAATATGCTTTGAATCAGTTCCAACAGACTGGTATCGACGAACTCCTCGCAGTTCGACTCATCCAACGAGCTTGGAGCAGCGTTGCAGCGCATAGAGTGAGGCATAGCTTCGCGAGAGCAGGGTTCGCGCGACCGAATGCAGGCGCTCAGATGGCTATGACCAATGGGAATGTCGAGCGGTTTGCACGACAGGAGCTCGCGTCTCTCGCTAATCTCATGAACAAGTATCTTAACAAGGATGAGAATGAAGCAACTGACAAGAGTGCATCACTGACGATGGCGAGACGCTACGCTTTGAAAAGTGACGATGGGGATGGAGACGCTCCGGATCTATTTGATATGGACGAAGCTACAAACGGATTGGACGGGCTGGATGAAAAGCGAGGACAGTCTGTCGATGGAAATGTGCTGCATGTGGATTTAGGCGAGTCGGAAGGAGTAAGCTCGTCGTTTGGAGAGAACAGTACAGAGGGTATGTCTAGTGACGAAGCGTCCATGCTACGAACAGTTCGGTCTCTTACAAGATCTAGTCGCAATATGCATGAGTATGACTCGCAAAAGTTGTGTGGACTGTTGAAAGCGTTGGAGAAACATTGTCAGAGTGACTATTCCGACAGTGTCCTTGCGCCAGGGGCAACTTTCGTCGAAAGCTTACAGAATATGCAGCAAGAGCTGTCGAGAAGGATAGGAAACACGAAATAACAAGAAGGTTGTGCGTTGTGGTGATTTATTGTATCAGAGTTGGTTCTGGAACTGGAATATAATCATAGTTGTGATAGCATACGTGCATGCCAGAGATCAACGACTGAATGCCGACACTTGATAGAAAAGCGCTTTCATGAGCATGAAACGAGTGGAAAGCTGTTCATGTGAAACGGACGAGGTAGCATTATAAGCCTTTTCTACTGCCAAGACAAGACGATGGATTGGTTTCTGCTGCTTGTAGTTGCCGTCATGGGTGTCGCTTTCCTCATGGTTAACGCTTATGTGCTCATCTACTTCCAGCACGACGATGACGCGAATGAAGCGTACTTCCCGAAAGCACTTTTCGTAAGCTTTTAGTGTTCGTTTCTGCTTCACCTTTATGTATCGCTTATATTCTTCTATCCCTAGATCTTTGGCTTGCTCTTTACGGAAGCTAGTATCTTGTTCCTGCCGTTAGACGTGGTACGATCTACTCTTCATATGGAAACCTATCAGTTTATCCAATATCTCAATAACATCGACACTGTAGGCGAATAACTCCACTGCAATCGGATGCGATGAAGGGTGGAACAAAACGTGTGGAGATATTAACATGTCTGCGTTGTGGATGGTGGTGTTTATCGGCACAATCGTCTTTCTAGTCATCCTCCTGCCATTTGCTATCTACTTATACGAAGCAAGTGATACGAGTGAAGCAGGCATGGATCCAAATGAGAGATGGAAAGAAGCTTTGAAACTGGAGATTGGTACAGTCGCTGCCGTCGCCATTATACTCGTCATCTTGTTTTTGACGATCGCAAAGAGCCATATCCCATTGCAAATGATGACAATCGAAGCGGATGACACGTTCTTTAGCTATACAGGTACGTTATTTGCTTCTATTGCAAGTAGTTGGTACCCAAACTGTATTGATGAATACTTGCTACTTAAGATGGGGAAACGCTTTCTAGTAAAGAGATATCTGTGGCGAGGAAGATCGAGGAACAGCCTCTTGAAATCACAGTCGATCTATCGTTTCCAGTCTTTACAACAGGCATCTTTAGCTTTATCGGGTGGTTCTTTTTCACGCTATTCACCGGTATTGGGCTCATTGCGCTACCACTCGACCTCATTCTGTACGTTGTCTGTCTAAAAGCTATGTAGAAACCTTTAAGCGTCTTATATGGAATCTAGAGCTTTTATTCATCGGCCAAAGTTTATTCCTGCAGACATCTATGCGCAACAAAAGGTATGCAACTACCTACTGAAAGAAATGTGGTATTGCTGAAGCAGTTTCTTTAGCTGAATCTACAACGAAAGTCCGAAGAGCTTATGGACTTAGGAGGCAAGATCAAATCGACAATGAATGCTGCACCATCCAGTAATCTATCCTTTTGGCAGCGAAAGAAGCAACAGCGCGAGAACTACATGACATTGAACAAATTTCGACAAGCAGTCTACCTGTTGGAAAATGATGCGCAGGATCTACGAATGTGTCATGATGGGCGCCGAGACTACAATCCTTTGATCCCAGTCGCCAAGCTCTTCGTCGGCTGCGTGTGCATAGTGGTGAGCTTCCTTTGGGTGCTCCATATATCGCTCTATATGCTCCCTCCGACTCCCGTCACAGGATTTTTGAACAAGTATTTCATGTGGTTCGATCACTGGTTTCCGTTGTTTGGAGTCATTTCCGTCGGCGTCTTCAGCAGCTACCTTCTCGCATGTGCTGTCAAAGGCTGCTTCAAGTTTGGACTTCGTTATTTCTGTTGCTCGGTACGTTCATCATCTACTAGCTTTAGTAGAGTTGCTAACTTGCTTGTCGTAGCTGCACCCGATGGAGCTCCACGCAACATACATGAACTCTTTGCTCTTTAATCTGGCACTTGTCATGTTATGCACGTTACCACTCGTGCAATTTTGCGATACTGCATTTAGTGACTACGGCAGATTGACCACACTACGCACCCTTATGGGTATACAAATCCGCTACCTGCATGGAATCAGTATTCTGTGGGAATACAACGTCTTCGTGTATGGTATCTTGGCGCTCATGCTACTTACAACTATCGCATTGGTACGAATCGTAGTGTATGAATTCATATACGATGGACTTTGTCAACTGGTGTGTACTTGAAATAGGCAATTACTCCGAGAGATCCGTCCGCAGTCGATGATGTCCGCAAAAAGATTGAAAAACATGTCAGAAGAGATAGCATCCAAAAGGCTTAATTTGAATGTCGCTTCGAATACGAAATATATTTCATTCCTTCTAACTATTTTGTTTCTTCACTTCTAATGGAGTAAGCATACGTCCACGATCGACGATCATTGGTTTATCTTTCGGCTCCTCCTGCTCGACTTCTTTTTCATTGAAGGGTAGAGACAAGTCCATCTGTGGACGAGGATGTACTCGCGGAGATATGGAATGCTCCTTTGCCTGGTTACCTGTTTCTTCCTGGTCTGCTTGAACTGTGGTTTTGATTGTAGGCTTCGTTCGAGGAGATGCAAGTGCAAGGTTATCATATTTCTTAATCTTCCGGGGTTTACGACGAGCAGGCTCGACTACTTGTTTCTTTATGAGCTTTGGAATGTACCGTGGTTGCTGTGGGATCATTGGGATTTGCTGCCCAGTCATTAAGCAGACAGCCGGATGAGCCTCTATCGGCTTCCCGTTAATCGTCTTTGCTTGCTTTGGACTCTTGTCCGGTGTAAAGACATTGTTCGTCTTGACAGATCCGACGGTAGATGTATAGTAGTCTTCAAGTGCTAGCTTTGCTGCTTCAATGACGACGTGAAAAGCCTCGACACCAATCAGTCTCCCTGATAAGCTTCGATCTTGTCTTCCAACGACAAGGAGAACACTCGTCACATCCCATTTTTGAAGTAAATGTAGGAGACGTACACCGACGCCGTGCTCTTGATCGTCCTCACACTCTTCAATGAAAGACTCTGGGTTACCACTGCTTCCTTCTTTACGAAGTCGAAGTGCCCAAGGAAAAGATTCCATTCGTCTACATTCGCGTTCTTCTCGAACACACTTGATAGCGTCAGGTAGATGACGCCAGTCATGAATTTCTGTGACGAAAGCTTGATACACATTCTTCTTAAGTATTAGCTGGGGTCCTGCTATTTCTCTAATTGGGCGACCCATTTGACGTTTGAAGACAGCAGATAGTCTGTCGTAGCTGATGACCACGTTGCTAAGCAAAACCTATCTATAGCCATCGATAGTTTCAATATTCGGATACAACACGATTAAACTTGACCTGTGCAAATAAAACTCGTCAGGTTGATCCAAAGCATATCATGCGATCTTTCCACTACTTGTGGTGTAGCGCAAGAAGATATAAAATGGACATCATCGTACTCAGAATGCACCAGGGTTTGGAATATTTCCCATCCATTTCCCCATCATTCTCTGTATATCATGGTTACAATGAAAGGAGCTAAGAACTTGGGGTATTAAGTTGGGCAAATTGTCAATGTGTCTAACAACCAACCTAGCAGCATAAACAAAAGTAAGCAAGGATAGACATAATTCTTGTTGGTTGAGTAGATGAGCGAGTAGTATACAAGGCATTGAAGGCATTATGTGATCAAACACATGGATGAATTAATTGTAATAGGAATTAATACCCAAGTCTTTGGCGGCCCATCCTACTCTTACGTCGCTATTTACCTTTCCGCTCCTATCCATGCGTATCGTTCGATCC
>JAADVB010000368.1:0-15535 GCA_023334545.1 Salisapilia sapeloensis
ACGAGAGAGCATCTCGTCCTGCGACATGGCAGACCGAAGACGCACATCTCCTGAGCCAGCGATCGACAGCTTGCTCTTCTTCACACCAATCGTGTCTTTCGTCAGGATGTCGACGTTGCCAGCTCCTGCCACGGCAATTTTTAGCTCATGCGCATGAATCGAGTTCGCGACACATTGAACGCGACCTCCCCCAGCGACCGCAATGGCGAATTTGTTGTCGAGTTTAATGTGCTGGGCCATCAGATACACTTCACCGCATCCGATAATGGCTAGACGAAAGTCTTTGAGATGGATGAGCTGAGCCGTGTGGAGATACATCTTAGCTCCTTTCAGAACGCTTACTTTCGCCTGCGCGTGAGTCTTGTCCATCACTAATGCCGAGTCTTCCACCACCACATCACAAGAAGAATGTACTTCAATGTGCTGCAGTGAATTAGGATCAGGCAGCTCTATCTCTGTCAATAGATGGCCCTTAATCGGCTGCCCATATGTCGCCGTGTCCTTGTCTGGGTCCTGAGATGTAGTGGACTCGTTCGATCGGAGGTACGTGACGAAGAGCTCATTAGCGTTTTCGGATCTCACATCAACGTTCTGGAGAGTGGACGCTGAGGAACTCGAGACGCGGACTTTGACCGCAGTCTTTTCATTAATGCCCGTGTGCGGATCAACAACCCCAGTATCTTCGGGATCATCGGTCTCGAGTACCCCAGTATCACTCTCCGCCTCTGTTTTAATTTTATTGCAAGTCACATACACCAGGCCAGGCACATTGATCTGCAGACGCTCGAGCAGATCGGACGGAGCATCGACATAGAACGTTTTTTCAACCGACTGAGCCTCTGCGCGTGGTTTCTCAGGCTCTGTAATCTCCGTCGAGTGCATGGTTGCCGTAGATTTATCTTTACCGAAGAATCCCATCTGGCTTGCTTGTCTTCTCTTGTCTTTCTGAGGGAAAATGGCGAAATGACGTTCACTGTGTGTGCGGTAGTGACATGTGTACTCTATATACAAAAAAACAGTCGATCTGATCCTAGGAATTTTGACAGCGAAAATTTACCATGTCGGTCGTTTCGCGGCTTCACCTACACTTTTTAGGATACACAAGTCTGGTCGGAAGGCAAATGACGGTTGAAGGAGAGACTTTTGGTGAAGTGAAAAGAATAAGATTGAGGGGTGGCGGCGTACACGCTACGTGGGCTTGCATCGCTTAGCCTAGGTTTACAATCACGTCGATCTAGATGGATACATTTGCCGTCGGCTACGTACCCTTGATGCTTCCCGATATATCACGCATCAAAATGTAATCAGGTGTATACGAACCGGTTGAGGTGCCGCATCAACCGTCGCTAATAGCAATAGAATCTTTCTATCCTGACATGTTTTCCAACGAATCCATTGCTCAGCAAGACTAGTCATCAACAATTTGTGCATTTAAATGCATCATATAGATTCTAAGATTCATCTCCTACATGAGAAGAAAGCAAAACACTTCTCCTTTGATTAATACGTGAATTGAGACATGTTCTGGAGTAAATGATGAAAGAACGTAATGAAAATTGGACAAAAAGGAACGCGTTACAGCTCCCGATTGGAAAACAATTACGTATACGCTGCTTAGGATAAGTCGCCGGCGATCGTACTGACACAGTTCCAATTGGCAGCAAAATCCTGCTGCCACAGACGTACGGTGCCATCATCGCCAGAGGACGCAAGGGTCGTTCCGGCAACATTCCATTCGACCCTCCACACTTCGCTCGCGTGATGTGTTGTTTGAGCTAGCTGCGTCGC
Organism: Salisapilia sapeloensis; assembly: GCA_023334545.1. Classification (NCBI taxonomy): domain Eukaryota; phylum Oomycota; class Peronosporomycetes; order Peronosporales; family Salisapiliaceae; genus Salisapilia; species Salisapilia sapeloensis. The sequence continues at coordinate 1,789 of JAADVB010000368.1, forward strand.
TTCAGCCTGCATGCGGCCGCCTTCCGCAACATCCAATCGCCAGATCCGGACGCTTCTATCTTTACTGGCCGTGGCTATCAAATGATGCGACCGGGCGAGGCGAGGCGCCCAGCTGACGTCATGGACAGCATCCGTGTGGCCTTGCAGCTCTACCACTAACTGCCATTTGCGAGTTGCATGGCTGTAACCCCACACGGACACCTGGCATGCCACGTTCTTAGCTGCTACTTGTACCACATTGCAATAAAAACCTTACCTGAGAACTGTTGCCGCCTACAGCGACCAAAGGAACGTCGAATCGAGAGCCGTTCCATGCGAGACATGTGACGCCACTTCGATCTGCTAGAAACTCTTCCTGCAGTGGCCAATGAGATAGGTTCTGTACGTCCACCGCTTCATACATTCGCACATATCCGTCCTCGGATGCCGTTGCCTGTTGAATAACAATATAAAATATAAAGACAGTCTATCTATTGCGTATTATTCGCGTACAAGTCGTAGTCCAAGATGACGTGGAGCGAATTTAACGTCATGCACAGCTTCTCGAGCGTCCACTAGCTGTGCCTGATTGCGCCACCCTTCCTTCGTAGGCTTTGTGCCATAGCGAAGATCACTACCTTGGTCCTCCCAGATGGCGACAGAACGATCGAAGGAACAGGACGCTAGTAACTGGCCAAACTCTGGATGGGCCCAATCGACCTTCCAAACACTCGCCTGATGGGCGCTCCACTCGTGTTCAAGTTGCCAGTCACTATTGCCACGAGTCCAGATCTTGATCTTTCGGTCAGATGAGCACGTCGCAAGCCTTTGGCCGTAATGGTCGAAGCGCATGTCATGGATAAAGTCCTGGTGCAAGGAGGGGAATCGCTGAAAGACTTGCTATTGTCCATAAAATGCAAGTTTAGAACATATCTTTACATAATTTGAATGCCTTAGCATATTTTAAATGCATCTTAGGTCTTTATATGAAAGAACTTTGTGTATGAAGGATGCAGGAAGCGATATAAGCTTACCATATCTCTTGAAGAGCTCAATGCCGAGTTTGTGTCAAGGAGAAGGCTTCCATGTATGATTGGATAAAACTCGATATTTTAACCAATCCTGAAAATATACTATCTTTCTTATTCTTTCGTATTCTTAGATGCCTACTGCCAGAGGAACTAGTCGCCTCCATGCTAGTACCTGCCCCTTTGCGCACCTAATGCTGCTTCGGCTCTTGTTCAATAGTAAGAACACAGCCTTTTTGGATTGTGTCTGTCCATCAAGCCGGTGGAAGTAGCATAAATTCTCCGTCGCACGCATGCACTTGCGGCTTTTCGTGACGCTCCCACCGTGACAAACTGAGCAACGTCGTGAGATGGGAGGCCAAAAGTAGTCAGAGTAACGCTCCTTTTGCTTCGTACAAACGGCAGTGCAAGGAGACACTTTACTAATACACCACATCAGATCCCTTTCTTCTTTCTTTCTACCCTTCCATCGCTCTGGCGTTATGCATTCGAGGCTCGAAAGGCTCATCGATAAGCTTGCTTATTCAACAGTCCAGAAAAAGCGCCGTGGGGCATCGTGTCAGTCACACGAGAAACTTTTTTCCATTCTATTAAAGCTCACTCCATCTCGAAGTCACGTGGGAACTTGGTTGCATCAACTCACTGCTGACAATGTGCGAAAAGCAATTAAGAAACTCCTTCGACAGCGTCGATTCGACCCACAACAGTTCCAACAACTCACTCTTGTCGGCGTCTCAGCCGTCAGCAAATCCTCATGCCAGTTCATTCGGTATCACGCTACTCTCTCCACGTCTCCAACGGGCAGTAGCTGCTTCGACACCAAGTTTACGAAGCGCGAGTCAAGCGAAAGATTCTATGAACTCTGGAGTCGCAATGCCAAAGCAATCTCTCGATTTTGATTTTGATAGCTTTACGATTGAAGCCGTACGTCAGCGTACTTCATCCGAAGATGATCAAAGTCCTCCGAATAGTGGAGTTCGACCAAATGGTCGCTGGTCACCCAATGCACCTCCTTACTCTACTTCCTTTGCCACTGTATCCTCTCAAGTCCAATCCCCCGATAGACCTGAGCGTTCTACGACAAACTTTTTCCAATCCATGCGCAGTACAGAGCTATATGGAAGTAACCAACGTGGTCGCTTGTTGTCTACAGCTTCCACTGCTTTTAGTGATAACAATGGCTCGGTACTACCGTCCAGAGCAGCTCGATCACTAAACGATGTCATATCTTCATCATTCCTCCCAAGATCCTTGACGGCGGAGAGTGCGAGTCAAATGGGCCTCTCCGATAGCGATCGGATGAGTGGGTGGCTACAACGTCGAAAGGGAATGGTAATCAGACGCTGGCGACCTCAATACTGTCTTTTAAAGCCATCCAAGGATGAACTTTGCTTTTATGTGAACGAAGACACTTTCAATGGACGGTTGGAGCACCGTTTCCAGGTCTTGCGAGTTACAATCGATGAGAAAGCAGATGACCAGTTCATCGTCGTTGGTGTATCGAGAGAAGGCACACCTTGTCGAGAAGTCTTGAGAGCTACACAGAGTATCGATGGCGAGCAATGGTTCCATGCTTTCGAGTCATATCTCGACCACCTCTCTCTCGAGTCTGCCTACCGTCGACGACCAGAGCTATGTCCAACGAAAGATGACCATCGACATGACCGACCAAGTTCGAACCAGTCGACAGAAGAGACACAAGTCAAAGTCCCATTAGCTTCGTTTTCAGAACGACAGCGTTCCCACCCGATGCATCGCTCTGCACAAGACACTACCACTAGTTCCAGACTTAACAAAGGCTCTAGCTTCGCTGATTGTCCAATGATCGAACGAAAGAGTCAACAGCGACTCGCCGTTCTGGAGCAGAGTGCATCGAATCCAAGTGCTCGAGAGTCCGAGTCGTGCGCAAGCACCAGCGCGAGTCCGTTCGCTTGGTACCACTAACAACTGTTTGAACGTAACATGCAATCTTTGTTTCCAAGTTATTCCCAACTATCTCCCCAGTCTTCCGTTTCCTTGGACTTGTCGCTGTCGCTCTCGTCACCCCAACTCAGTCGGTCCTCTTCCTTGGTCTTTTCAGGAATAAACAGCGCACTTGACGCTGCACTCGAGGACGAGAGAGGCGGAGGAGCTACTTGAGCCATCGTCTTCTTCTCGTCTAGTTCAATCCAACTCTCCGTGTCACTCGAAGCGACGGACTGACCAGACGTCGATGTCGGCGGCAGGTCTTCCTTGACCTCTTCCTCCTCCCCGAACATCGTCCCTTTCTTCGGCGACTCGATGTCCCACCCGATCTCTTCTTCATCGTCCAAGGCATTCTCGATCAAATTGGCATTTTCTTGCTCTTGTGCAGCAAGGAGACTCGCTTTGTACAGGTAATGTCGCCAGAAGGTGTCTCTGTCGATGGTAAAAGGTACGAGCTCATTCCGCTTGTCCAAGACGATGGGATACTGTATCAAGACTTCTTCTGCGATCTGAGTCAACTCTTTATCGTCTAGACCTTCCTGCCACTTTTTAAACGTATCCGAGTCTTCTGGAGCTTCCAAGTACGTCGCATTCGACGTCTGGAGAGCCTGTAGCCGGTATCGACGAGCACTGAGATCTGCTTCCGTCATCTCGGACGTGTCTGCATCGTCGTTATTCAAGGTCCAGTGGGCTAGAAAGTCATCTGCCGAATGAAGGAGACGAGCTCCAAAACTTTCGAGAGACAGAGCGTTTAAGGAAGAGAAGAGACCGGAGGACAGACCTCCATCTTGAGAAGACGTTTGCGTGTTTCCATCCGTCGATCCTTCCGAGCTCGAGTGGGAATGGCTAGAACATTCTGTGCTATCGTGTTTAGTCTTCTGTGTCTGGTCTGTCGATGTAGGCGTCTCCTGTACAGACTCTCGCATCGACTTGGCAAGTTCAGCTGCGTCCTAAGCCATTTACAATGCGGATGTTAGCTTCAAAGGATAGAACAGGCACGGTAGGTAAACATACTTCTTGGACGATCGAGGTAAAGTCCCGAAAGTCCGAGCTGAGTGTCTCGACGGCTTGAGACGACTGTATCACAGACAACGCATCAGCACATAGTATATACATTGGCATATACACAAGCACACAAAGAGCATTGCGTCACTACCTTTTCACGAATGGAAGACACGAATGAGGAAAAGCTATAGGATGCCATATTTTTCGTCAATAACGTCAGGAAGACTCGTCCGAGTACGTCGTCTGCACCACTTGCCTAATTCCTTCTTTCGTTTCACCTCATAGCTTCCATGCCACATAATTACACTCTTTTCTATCGTCCTCCACCTTGTACTTCCGTTCAGATTTCAACGGGACAGCCAAGTTCAACCGATATAATTTATTTCCGGACACCCTCTATTGTATCTATTTATGTGAAACAACCACTTCCCGCCTCCAGTCAATCATAATACTATGGACATGTTAAATGTTTTAGTGATATACATTGTCCATTTTTCAATGAATTGCTTTGGAAATACCCGCCAAAATCCATTCGACAACCGACGAGAGAGCGTGCAAGTGGATGGCGCCGACGCGGTTCAATGGCGGAGCACGTGGGCCTCGGCAGAGTCCTCAGGATCGAAAGCAGGCAGAGGAGCGTGGAGATGCGCTGGATAAGCGACTCGGGTTTCCTCTCCTGTCGGAACTTGTTGAACAGGAAATCGCTGAGAGCGCGGGAACGTCAAGTTCCGATACAGACACGAGTTCCAAGCCACGTCTCGGGTGGCTGCTGAACTTTCGTAATACGACGCTAACAGATGCGCTGGATGGATCAGGAAGCGAAGCGAGTGCAATTGAACTTTACTTTCTACAGCAGGATAACCAGTCTTTCAAGACACGCATCGTGTACAAGCCGTACTTTTACGTGCATGTGGCAGACGGAAGAGGACTAGAAGTTCTTGCATTCCTACAGCGTCGTTTAGATGGACTCGTTAGCAGTGTGGACCGAGTCAAGCGAGAGGATCTGGACATTCCGAATCATCTCGGTGGCAAGCGAGGTGAGTTCTTGCAGCTTAGTTTCCGTACCGTATCGGACCTCTTGTCTGCTCGATCTGTGTTGCAGCCGATCATCGAGCGTAACAAGTCACAGCAGAAATCTCGTCAAGCGTACGGAAGTACAGAGAAAAGCACAAAGAGCAATCCGCTTTTCCAATTCACGAACGCAGACGACTCGTTTGATGTAGAGATGGCTGCAGACGCTTTTTCAGGGATGTCCACAGCTTTCTCTGGTGATGACACTGAGGCCGCTATCCTCGAACTGCGCGAATATGACGTCCCGTACGCCATGCGTGCTGCAATCGACCTCGATATTCGTGTTGGAGCATGGTACAATGTTACGTACGATCCAAGTGCACCCTACAGCAGTAAAGACGTCACTCGTCTGCCAGAGATGTTGGAAAAGGCCGAGCCAGTGGTGTGTGCCTTCGATATCGAGTGTAGTAAAGCGCCGTTAAAGTTCCCCGACGCAACTGCCGATCAGATTTATATGATTTCGTACGTGATCGATGGACAAGGTTATCTCATTACGAACCGAGAGATCGTGACGGAGGATGTGCCGGATTTCGAGTACACGCCGAAGGAGGATTATCCAGGTCCGTTTATCGTCTTCAACGAAGCGAATGAAAAGGAACTGCTACAACGTTTCTTAGATCACATGCTAGAAGCGCAACCACACATCTTCGTCACATATAACGGAGACTTTTTCGATTGGCCGTTCATGCAGCAACGGTTCTTCGAGTATGGCATCAGTTTGGAAGATGAGCTCGGTATCTTTCTTGACCAGCGCACGGGTGAATTCCGAGGTCGGTGCAGTGTGCACTTGGATGCGTTTTGTTGGGTGAAGCGAGACTCGTACTTGCCTCAAGGCAGTCAAGGTCTCAAGGCCGTGACCAAATACAAGCTCGGGTACGATCCGGTGGAAGTGGATCCAGAAGAGATGCTTCCTTTAGCACAAGAGAATCCGAGAAAGATGGCAGCGTACTCTGTGTCCGATGCCCTCGCCACATTTTATCTATATGACAAGTACGTCCACTTGTTCGTCTTTTCACTCTGTACGATTATTCCGATCGGAAGTGAAGGCGTCTTGCGGAAAGGAAGTGGAGCGTTATGTGAAGCCCTGCTCATGGTCGAAGCGTACAAGAACTCAGTCATTTCCCCCAATAAACAGAGCGGGTCGCTTGAAGATGATCCAAAGTTTTATAATAATCACTTGGTCGAGAATGAAACGTACGTCGGTGGACACGTCGAGTGTCTCGAATCTGGTGTCTTCCGAGCGGATTTTGAGTACGACTTTAAGACCGATGCGAGTGCGTATCAAGAGCTTATTGATCGTATCGATCGCGACTTGACATTTGCACTCGAAGTCGAGATGAACACTAAAGTCTCCGACGTCGCCAACTATAACGAAATCAGGCAGCAGATTGTCGATAAACTGCAAGCTTTAAAGAACAAACCGACGCGGAAAGAGACACCTTTGATCTATCACTTGGACGTTGCAGCCATGTACCCGAACATCATCCTGACGAACCGCATGCAGCCGTGGGCGATCGTGAATGAAGCAGACTGTGCTGCCTGTGCCTTTAACACCGAATGCGGCAAGACAGCAGTGGAAGACCCGGACCAGTCCTGCCAGCGTGAAATGAACTGGGTCTGGCGCGGTGACTACACGCCTGCGACTCGTCACGAGTACAATTCGCTTAAGACACAACTCGAGTACGAGAACTTTCCGTCCCCAAGTGGCGATGGGAATGTCAAATTCGATAAACTACCGAAAGACCAACGTCAGAAGCTACTCAAGCAGCGTCTAAAGAGCTACAGCTCGTCCGTCTACAAGAAGACAAAGCTAACGACAGAAGAGAAACGATCGGTCACCGTGTGCATGCGCGAGAACTCGTTCTACGTCGAGACTGTACGTGCCTTTCGAGATCGCCGGTACGAGTACAAGGGACTGACCAAGACGTGGAAGAAGAAGCAAGGCGAAGCAGCCGAGAATGGAGACGCACTACTCCAAGTAGAAGCTGGTACGAAAGCCCTCGTGTACGACAGTCTCCAACTAGCGCACAAGTGTATCCTCAACTCCTTTTACGGGTACGTCATGAGCAAAGGCGCGCGGTGGCGGTCGATGGAGATGGCAGGGATCGTCACACACACTGGTGCCAACTTGATCAAAGGCGCGCGGGAGCTCGTGGAGAGAATCGGACGGCCGCTAGAGCTCGATACGGACGGTATCTGGGCCATCCTACCCTCTTCTTTCCCTGAAGACTTTACCTTTAAGCTCACGAACGGCGGGGACCGCAAGATCTCGTATCCCTGCGTCATGCTCAACGCCGACGTCGATGAAAAGTTTAGCAATCGCCAGTACCATGTCTACGACTCGGAGACTGGCGAATATAAAGTCGAGCGAGAGTGCTCCATCAGCTTTGAAGTCGACGGACCGTATAAGGCCATGGTGCTCCCTGCCTCAACAGACGAAGGCCGCTTGCTAAAAAAACGCTATGCTGTCTTTAACTTTGATCATACGCTCGCAGAGCTCAAAGGCTTTGAACTGAAGCGTCGAGGAGAGTTGCAACTAATCAAGGCGTTCCAAGGTCAAGTCTTTGACAAGTTCCTCGACGGAAGCAACCTGCAGGAGTGTTATAACAGCGTTGCGACATGTGCAGCGCAGTGGCTAGATGTGATTGATTGTCGAGGGAAAGAAATGAGTGATCAAGAGCTGCTGCATCTGATTACGGAAAGTAAGAACATGTCGAATCGACTGGCAGACTATGCCGGCCAAAAGTCCACGGCTATCACGACTGCGAAGCGATTAGGAGAGTTCCTTGGACAGGATATGGTGCAGGACAAGGGACTTCGATGCGAAATGGTCATTGCGAACCGACCGGTGGGAGAAAAGGTGACGGAACGTGCTATTCCGACAGCCATCTTTGCAGCTGAACCAGCTGTACGGAAACACTATCTGCGCAGGTGGCTCGGAGATCCTAACCTGACGGACTTTACGCTACGCAGTGTCTTGGACTGGGGTTACTACCGCCAACGATTTGCCAGCACCGTCCAGAAAATCATCAGTCTCCCTGCTGCCTTCCAACACATCAGTAATCCCGTACCTCGTATCGAGCTCCCAGACTGGATGCGACGTCGTGTGCGTGAAGCGCATGCAAAGTTCCAACAAGGCTCCATTCGCTCTTTCGTCCAGAAACAAGTACCCGTGCAGGATGTCGAAGATCTCTTTGCAAGTAAGCAACAGCCTCGTATCTCTCCCAAGAAAGTTTTGCCGGAAGAAGAGCAAGATGTATCACTTGGAGAAGCTCCGTTTAATGAATGGCTTAAGAATCGTAAGCAAAAGTGGAAACGACTAGTCGAACGACGGAAGCGGAAGAGAGATGAACACTCCAATGTAGTTAGTAAACGACGTGATGTAGGTATCGGTATGGAGAACTTTGTCACGGATCTATCGTCGTCGCTCCAGACCGAGACGTGGCAAGTGGTCGAGATACAGCCAGATGCAGACGTATCTGGCCGAGTCACGTGCTGGGTACTCACCTCCGTTTCTCGTCGTCTCCATCGTGTTACGTTAAAGCTTCCTCGTACCTTGTATCTGTCGTTAATCTCCGATGAAGAACTTGACGTCACCTCTAGACGTGTCATGCGCGTCCTACCTCGAGGCGGGAGTAAGCCACAGCAGCTACTGGAAGTACAGCTAGGCTCGCTTTTCCATGAGCGTGACGCCAGTGCTATCCTCACAGACTCTCGCGTCTCTGCTGCCTACGAAGCGCAGACATCTCCTCTGACTCGAGCTGTCTGCTCTCTCGGAGGCGCCGTCACGCTCTCCAACCGCCACTTGTCGCTACGTGACGGTGTCGAAGTAGACGTCCACGACCTGCATCAAACACAATCGAACGCTTTGTCGGACTGGACGTCCTTCGGTCTACGCACTGCTCTCTTGTACATTGCCCAGCAAAAGCAGCGCGCCATCATCGGCCTCGTCCTCTTGACCAAGCAAGACGACGGGACGTTCGCAGGTGACGCAAGTGTCTGGATCGTCGACCCAGTGTCGACCCAACGCCAGAGCTCGAGTGACTTGGACCGGATGTTTGCCACGCTTCAGTCCTCGATCCTGTCCTCCTGCTCCTTTACGACGTTTGTGGCGAAAGACATGACGTCTGCCTTCTCTCGCGTCAACCAAGCACTCGCCGTCTTGCGAGATGAACCGACGTTTGTCGTGGCGCAGTCCAACATCGGCAGCCGACAGCGACTTCGACATCGGATGCAAGGGCTCTACGCCTTTCCTCTTGCTACTCTGTCGTTCGTAGAGGAAGACGGACGCTTCCCGGCGCTTACGTGGCGGAAGATCCTTGCCGAAAGGTTCGTGTCTCGAGCAGTCGAGATGACAGCGTCGCTGCAGGAACTCTCTCGAGTCGCACAGTACGCACACATGCCAGTAGGAAACTTGACTGGAGACCCGAACATCGCAGCGTTAGACGTTCTGTACAGTCGGTTGCTGTCGAAGCATCAGCATGTCTGGTGGCATTCTCCATCTCCTCATCCGGATCTTGGTGGAAAGGAACAAGAGCTGCTGGAAGTCACGGAAGAAGACCCGGTCGTGACAAATAAAGGAAGCTTTGACACGTTCTGTGTCGAGCTAGAAGTAGATGGATTAGCAGTTGGAGCGTTGCTAGTGGCGACGCAGTTGGAGGAGATGGAAGGGAGTTCGAAAGGTGCTCAGATCGATGCAGAGGATGGAGAAGAAGGTAGTGAAGCGTTACGTCACCTCCGTTCTCTCGTCACAAGTCTCTTTAAAGACGTTGTCAGTAGTAAGAACCCTGTGGCCGATGGCTTGCTACAGCATGTCTATCGATGGATCTGTAGCTCGCAAGCCTTGAGCTACGATCCGCTCCTAAAGTCCCATGTCAAGCGTCTGATGAAGAAACTCTTTCTGCACCTGATAGCAGAGTTAGGTAGACTAGGCGCCACCATCGTCCATGCAGATAGTAGCAAATTGCTCTTGTGTACAGGTCAGAAGACGCAAGTCGCAGCCGAGCGATACCTGACCTTTGTGCTAGGCACATTGGCGCAGCAACCTCTCTTCCAAGTCCTGTCGTTCACGACGAGTCGCTTCTACTCCCATCTGCTCTTCCTTGATGCGGAGAACTATGGAGGGATGGTAAACGACGAGATCATTAGTCAGTGGGATCTCGCGAGACACTTGCCGCCAGGTGTAGATGACTACCTCTTACTTCTCATCGGACAATTCCTTCGGAGAAGGGTGGCTGGAGTTGAAGTCGAACGTCTCGTATCTACCTATTTGACGGAAAAGCTCCTTCGACTTGTCCCAGAGATCGCCTCATCGGACTTTGAGTTCCCTGTGCTAGTGGGCTCCCACTTGTCCATGGACGACGCAGCACTGGAGCTCGTCAAGAGTCTCTGTGCAGTCCTCTCTTTAGATTCAACTGCAGCAGAGCCAGTGTCTCGTATGAAACGCACGCTCTTGCGTCTACTCCATACGAGTGAGTTCTCTGACGATGCACCGTTCGCCAACCCATCTCGATCGCTCTTACTACCTGACGTCATCTGCGTCCATTGCAACCTCCGTCGGACGATTGACTTGTGTCGAGACAGTCAGTTGGAAGAAGACGAGCCGTGGAAGTGTACGCGATGTCATGCTCTGTATGATGTCAACGCTATCGAGATGTGGCTCGTGGAGAAGGCCACGGCGAAGTCGCTTCAGTATCAACTGCAGGACCCGACGTGCAGCAGGTGTCAGTTGCCCATGGAGAGTAAGCTACAGCTAGTGTGTACATGTGCTGGGGATCTCGGAACACTTGCGACGAAGAGGAGTGAGATGGAAGAGACGCTTGAAGTCTTGCATCGACTTGGCAAGAAGCACGGGTTTGAATACCTTGTAGAAGTTGTGGAAAGACTACAGGCATAGGATAGCGAATGAAATCAAGTACATGGCGTAGTGCATATAGCTTTTGTCCTTGTTATTAAAGCTCTACGACGACCTTACCTACGTTTCCACCCATGTTAAGCAATTCAACAGCGTCAGCTATGCTTTCGATGCCTTGGAAGACGGTCGGGTCTGTCCCTGGCTTGAGTTCTCCAGCCATCGTCTTGTCAACAAGCTCTCTCATATGGCGTTCAATACAGTCTGCGTAGTTGTACAGGAAGAAGGCACGGACGGAGGCTGACTTGGGCAGTAGAATGTTCATCAACTCCGGAGATACGATGGCGTTTTCGGTGTCCATGGTCTTGTACGACGCGATTTGTCCGAAGACGAGTACCCGTCCTTTTAAAGCGAGGTTTTGCACTGCAACCTTGAACATCTTGCCACCCACAGCCTCAAAGACAAGATCGATTCCATTCGGATACTCCGATTGCAGAACTTGATTCATATCTTCCTCCTTGTAGTTGATGACTCGATCACACCCGATCGACTTTAGCTGCTCGACTTTGGCTCGAGAGCTGCATGTGCCAATGACGTGGTTACCGGCGATCTTCGCGAGTTGGACAGCAAACTGGCCGGATGCACCTGCAGCAGCCGTCACCAAAACAGTTTCGTTCGAGACTAGCTGTCCGACTTGCTCCAGTGCGATGGAAGCAGAGACACCGGCGAGCATAATCGGTAGCAATGCAGGTGAAAGCTTTGGGGCTTTGAAAAGCTTTGTCACGGGCACGAGGACGTACTCTGCGAATGCTCCACGTAGCTGGAAAGTGACCGCATCTCCGGGATGGAAACTGACTACATTATCGCCGACGCTTTCAACTAGTCCAGCTCCTTCCATGCCGCAATCGTACGGCATGGTCAAATCCGAATAGTATCCACCGTTCGGAAGCAATTCGCCAGCATTAATACCAACGTATTTGGTTTTAACGAGAACATGATCTGCTGGTGGAGATGGAATCTCTGGTATTTGGACGACTTTTGTTGCCGCTGCAAAGTCCTTTGTGTCGGCAACGACCTGGAGCTTTTGGAACGACGGCATCGTGGACTGAATGCGAGTCGGCAAGCTATCAATTCTAAAATGGTTCGACACTCCAAATCACGGTGGATGTAAAACATTTGCAAACAAATTCCAGATGATTCGTTAAGATAGCTGATGACAAGTACAGACCGAAGCCAAGCAATTAAAACGTAAGTTCGACAGTTGGATGGCTTGCCTAGGATAAATAAGATTATAGTGTGCTCGAATGGTGTCTTCGACTGTTTGTTTCCAGATAAATTTGTCATCAGTTGACATGTCTAGCTTGGCAACAGGGCTATTGAGCTAAAGTTGTGCTTGATTAGGAATTAATTTCCTTTCGTGTGACGATCGAAGTTGATGAAGATGCTAAAGACATGTAGCCATCAGCTATTTTGATGAATAGACTCAATAATGTTCCGAAAATACATGTCGAGGATGTCATCCGTCACTACGATGACCACAAATAGAAGTATTACTTGCTTTTGGTTGATATCGGAAGGTATTCAATGTACAGTGTCATCCACGATGGAAGTGCATGTATTAAATCAAAGCCTGTGTCGAAACCGTGAAAACTATTGATTCTACATACGAGGTGGCTTTCATAACAACAATGATACTACGGGATGTACCAGCGAAAAGTTGGGTTCATTGACTGCATCTCTGGAGTAAAGAAGTATTCTGTATAGAGCAAGGGTCGAATGTATCCGCTCTGGGTTTCTATAACAAAGCGTTTATGTTGCTTGGAGGACTTCGCACGCACAATATGTCCTTTCCCTGAAGATCGCGGTACAGTGGTACTGAAAGCTACATTCGATAGTAATGGTAACGCCTAAACGGAACGGTCGACCTTTCTGTCCATCTAGGATACACTTTTCACCCCCTCAACGTAACTACCATCGACTCAACTTGGGCTCGTATGGCATAGGTGCTATAGGTCATGCGCCTTCTCAAAAGTCATTATGGTCGGTAAAATGAAACTCTGACAATTGATGGTGCAGGCTTCGGATACGCTGTTTTTAAATGTCGCATCTGACCGAATACTATATCTTCAAAATGTTGTACTTGGGCTGCTAATCTTTATATCTAGTGTGGGCACAGAGGTTGCTAGAAACCACTTCAAGAAACTTACTGGAAGCTTTCTTGGTGCTATGCCATTTGTGACTTAAACCGATAGCTCAAAGGTCGTAAATGATAGCGAGGAAACCAAATCAATGGATACAGCTACATTGTCCGTGCTCATGTAAATATAAATAAAATCTTTTAATGGATGATGCAGCATGTTGGAGAGTACTCCTAGCTCATCCTATGCTGACCATACTGGAACAATTTAATGCATCTTCTCCTGTCCAGCATGACGTGAGTTGAGTGATGTATTGAAGTCTATATCTTTCTATAGTTGAAAAACGTCCATTCGATCAAGTCTTCCGACCAGACGTCTGCACTGTTACAATTCCTTCTATATTATGCGAATACGCGATATACGTTCGTCTTCAGCCTACGCAAGTCCTACTTCGTACACTATTTGCCTCATTTCCGGATTTACCTCCAAAGTCTCAAGTGCGCTACCCAGACAAATCTTCTACTGCCCGATATTGACGGATATACCACCTACTCAAGATGAAAAGTACCGAGCACACCGATATGGTGCACAAAATCACCGCACGCATCGATGCGATCGGTGAGAAGCACCCGGGCGTGGTCATGGGGCTCTCGTGGTGGTACATCCAGCTCATCTTCCTCTCCGGTATCGGTTGGGCCATGGACTCGATG
>JAADVB010000369.1:0-15529 GCA_023334545.1 Salisapilia sapeloensis
GAGTGGTTTGGTTACTATGGCGGAGGTCCGTACTACGGCTACGGTTTTGGATACCCAGGCTATGGCTTTGGCGGCTACGGTCCGTATGGCTACCCCGGATGGTAACTTGTGCTTCAAGTCGTATTGAGGATATATGAAGCAAGAGAAGAGCTTAAGATTACAGGAATATAAATGGGCATGTCAGCGTTGATTTCTTGGTTAAAGGAATGTTTGACGCAATAGGAAAGACGCAAAACTCGTTGCAAGCAACACGCTCAATTTGTTGTTTATGTAAGGAAAGCAAATGCAAAGTTCCGTTTTGGAAGCAAAAGTCTGTTTGGAAGACCACATTGGTGTCAATGGCCTCCACTTCAGAATCAAAATTGTGCTCCAAATTCTTTGACTTATGCATCGCAGTCTTTGTGAGCAGGTGGCGTCGCCGCGGTGCTGTCGCCCGTAGCGGGAGTGTCCTTATCAGCCGCAGGAGACTTGTCCTCCGTAGCCGGAGTGTCTTTAGCAGGCGTAGAGTAGTCACCACCAGAGGCAGTGGACTTATCCTCCGTGGCAGGAGTGTCCTTAGCAGGCGTAGTGTAGTCACCACCGGAGACAGGCGAGTCGTTCTCCGTGGCGGGAGTGCCCTCAGCAGAAGTAGAGTAGTCACCACCAGCAGACGCCTCAAAGTCACCCTCACCAGGGCTGACTTGACCGGCCTCATCCTCGCTCTCGTCAAGAGTCTCACCGGCAGGGCCTTCACCATCACCAGATTCCGGGGCACTGCTGGCATCTTCCGAAGCCGGCTCTTCCTCGCTCTCCTCAGTCTCAGGGAGTTCAACCTCGTCACCGTCCTCGGTCTGACTCGGTGCCACCGACGGCGTATCGGTCTCAACACTGGCCTCCTCACTCGCAGAGGCGTCGCCACCGGCACTAGCGCTAGCCTCGGCACTGGCGCTAGTCTCAGCACTGGCGCTAGCCTCAGCACTGGCGCTAGCCTCAGCACTTGCCTCAGTGGCCGGTACGCTCGGGGTCGTGCAGTCCTCACCTTCACTGCAGACGACACAGACCTGAGCGTACAGGTCACGACGGCAAGAGCTCTCGTCCGCACACGCGTCCGTGTTGTCCGAGCACGGCGGGTTCTGAGCGTAAAGCTGCTCCTTGGTCGGTAGCGGCTTCATGTTCGGGTTTGACTTGGTGTACTCGTTGTACTTCTTGACGAGCTTTTCAGCACGCTCGGCATTCGCCTGCTCATCGAATGGATTGGCCCAGAAGTTGGACTCGAGGTCAGACGTCGGCGTGCAGTCCTGGTTGTTGAAGCCGTCGCACCAGAACTCGGTCTTGCCATCTCTACAGAACTCCTCGTAGTTGGCGTAGCCCATGTCCGTGATGCCGACGAGGTCATCAATCGGGAGGTAACCAAGGATTTCGTAGCTGAACAGACACTCGCACGGGTTACCATTGGCATCCGTGGACGAGTACATGCACTCTCCACCCGGCTCCTGGCCAAAGGCACAGACACCACCAGGAGACTTGGTACGGCACTCTTCCGTCTTGTCGCTGAAGCCACCGAGGTAGCACGAGTTCGGGAGCGAAAACCAAATGTTGTTCGGGTACGGCGCACGGAGGTCGGTCTCACGGTAGTCACCACCGAGGAAGAGGCCGAGGTCGTCCTGTCCGTTCGTGCCGCCGAATTGGTAGCACGATTCCGGACGGTTTCCATCGCCGTCGATGATGGTGCACATGCCACCGTCCATAGCAATGAACGGTCCGAGTTCGTGCAGACCAACGCTGTCGTAGACATCCATCGCGGCCTTTGGCTGCTTGACCTTCATCTCGTAGAAGACGACGTTGGCCATGTTGTTCTTACGGACGCAGCCGTTGTCCTTGACGTTGATACCTTCGGCCTGGACGTACATGAGAGCACCTTCGACACTGGCGAGGTTGACCGTGTCCAAAGCACCTTCCCATTTCTCTTCAAAGTTGTCACCGTAGATGGACATGTAGACACCATGCTCGGCATCCCATTCTGGCGTGTCACCCTGGACGCGAGCCAAGATGGACGTGACGGTCTTGAATTCGTCACCAGGGACAGCGGCCGTGGCGACGGCGAGCGCACTGGCGACGGTCGAAGCGAAAAGCTGTGTCTTCATGACGTTCGAAGGTTGGAAGACTCTTACTCCGGTGGAGACGGGTAAAAAGTGGAAATGGCTGTGGCACCAGCAGCGTGGGCAGAAGGCATTACAACTACGCGATGCCTGGATACGCTCGTCGAAGACTAAGCTGACGCAAGAAGCTCATCATGTAACGAAATACGATGATTCATGGTATTTAAATCACGCTGAGATAGATGTATGTTAATCTTCTACTAGTCGAAAGCAGCACGTAGACGTGTCTGCGAAAAGCTCCCTTTCATGTTCAAGAGGAGAGGAACGACAGGATCGAGATGACAGCCGCAGTCTGGTACGAGATCTCCTTCCGTCGTACCATTGAGCTGAGTCGACAACCAGACGACTGGCTGATAGAAGGCTCCATGTAGGGTGAGTTTTATACCGCCACACACACAAGATGTATCAGGCCACTAACAATATACGTGGCTATTCGAAGTAGGCTAAACTCAATCAAAGACACCGTAGGAAGGACAGGAAAGAGGAAAGTTGACTGAATAGACTGTCATTAGCTTGTGTGTGTTACGAAGAACATAAGTGGGCAGGGAAGAGTTATTCCTTGAATATCCGTTCAAGTCGCTCTCTCTTTCGACTTGTTATCCCACTTTTTAATCGTTCTGATCGGTGTAATGACTTGGCTGCTTGCGCGTATCCACATGATCTCCCACGCTCCCTCTCGATTTGGTGGCAAGAAAAGAAAAGAAAAAGACAATGATTGGTTGCGCTTCGTATTCTTTATTTGGTTATCCAAAATCCATACATGGCCACCGGTCGCCTAGCAGACCGAGTCGAATGCAGCAAACTGCTTCGATAGACTACGGTTGAGCGAGCAGTGGGATACCGGGTGCTCGTCCATATCTTGGACGGCCGGGTCACTTACATTTGTTCCTTTGCCGACCATTTGGACGGCCGCATCCAACGACTTGGACTTTTCTGCCACATCATTGTACGAAGAGCTAAAGTAGCGGCTGTCGCGGACACCCAGAAAGTCCATAAGTATTTGCACGACGCCCTTGCGGGTGGAACACTGCTGGAGCTCATGAGGCTGGCGCCGTCTCAGCTCGCACAGCACGCGGAGCAAAAAGTCGCGCAAGCTCTGCTCGTCACACGTCCGGAGGTTGGCCATTGGCGAGCAAGCGGCGCAGACTTCACACACTGAGTCCTCCGACTTGTTCCGCGCCATGGCGCCGACGAGTCTGAACATGTGGATGACGCTCTTCAGGTCGTCCTTGGTCTTGTACGCAGACGTGGAGGATCCTTTCGCCGATACTTTGACCTGATACATCTTGGTGCCGCCCATTGCCGGCGCTTCCGACACGCGGACTTGGAGGCAGCAGTCACCAGCACAATCGTCTCTCATCGCTCTTGTATTTGCGTGTGTGTGTGTTTTTTAAATAGTGGCAAGAGATCGTTTCAAGTTGTGAACAAAGTCACGGCACGGCGCGTGAATTCTGACACGAAAGAAGGTCGTGGATGAAGCCCAACTTGAACGAGGCTCTCGGGTCCAGCGGCGCGTTTTCGAGTGAGCTGTGAAGTGGAAAGGAAGGAGCGGCCAGGGTCGAGGGTCGGATGGCTAGCGTTACTGGAAATTTGACCGCCTGTCAAACGTCTGATTGGATATTGCGAATTTGTAGCTGGGTGTATTCAAGGTCGCAGACTCGCTCTTCTTGATGGGAGAGGCGTGATTGGTGAAAATTATACGCGATGACCGGGTGCACTGAATTTTTATCCCTTTTTCGCAGTTAGAGACGACAGGACGTGTCGTGTGGAGACGATCTTCTCGTACGAAGACATGGCCTTGTAAAAGTATACATCTAGAATGTTTACTACGTAAATCAGCTGATACTTTTTACCCATCCTTTGGTTATCTTTCGCACCTGCGTGATGAAATTCTTTTCTTTTTTTCCAAAGTTAAACGTCATGTCGTTCTTCGTACGCGACCGTTCGAAGGACGCGGATCGCAATGTCGAGATCCTGGTCGCAAATTTTTTCCCACTGTCCCTCCACACGCGCAACTTGCCGTACGAGCCGTTTCACCGTCGCGATCTTGCTTTCTGTGTTCTCGGTGCTCTCTGTCTCTTCAACCGGCAACGTCGAAGCAGGTGACGTCGATAGAAAATTGCCTTTCGCTTCCTTGCACTTGATGCCTTCTACGTACGCGAGAAAGCCAGACCTTGCACTTGCACTTGGCAAGTGAAAGCCCAGGTGCGTGGGTACGTTGCTTTTCGCTAAAAAGCGATAGAGAGCAGCCATACACGCCTCTTGTCCCAGCGTTTCCGACAGCCAGAGACAAGCGAATGCACGTGTAAAGAGCGCATGCACACAAGAAACGTCCGCTGGCGTCGTCACCTGTACATCCGACAGCGTTTCTTCAATGCAACCTAGTAAAACGACTCGAATCTCGTCTGATGGGTGGCTTTCACCTATGACTACGATCGATTCAAGTACTTGAACAAATTGCTCTTGTCGATTCCGCTTCAATATCGGACCAAGCGGATGTAGTAGTTTCAACAGCGCTTCTAACACCGGTTGGAGGCTGCGATCAGATAGTAGATACTTGGCAGCGAGGGATACACTCTTCGTAGTCAATTGCACGAGAATACATTCTAATTCGACGCGTTCATTCGTGTCTTGCTTTTGCTGTCGATTCACAAGAATCAATCGACCTAAGATCGCACCAATCCGTAGGTTACTTGCACTCGAAAACATCGATGACGGCATCTCTGCCAGTAAAAACTGCCAGAACTCAAAAGTTAGACGCAACGTACGATCAATCCAATCCTCTACCACTTGCTCTTTCGCAAGATACAAAAGTACATTTGCATCTGTGCAAAGTAGCTCCAGTAACTTCCATACACGTTCTCGTTCGTTGGTCATGTCATACTGTATCGGTCCATTCGCCAATGCTTCTTCCACTTCCTTATCAAAGTATTCGACTAGTAGCTTTTGCATGTCGGAATCAACGACAGGATAGAGATATTGTACGAGATGTTCTATATACTCCATGCCATCCGACTGGAGATACCAATCAATCAAACTAGACCACATCGCTTGTTTCTGCCTACGATCTAAATACTCATGACAAAGAAGCTCTTGCATCACGTTCATTGCAACGATCCGAATTGGACCGGACGGATGGACACACTGCTTCAACAACAAGACGTGGAGACTAGACAAGTCCGTGACGAACGTACAAAGGTGCACAAGCGGAGTGATAAAGAGAGTCAAATGTGGAGGAACGCTTGTGAACTGTTGAAAGAGCAGTTGGAGAGCCGCTAGTAGCTGCGTGTCTTGATCGAATGCAGTCGTAGCTCTGTCCTCTTCTTCCAACTCACTCGTGTCGACACTCCGCAGGTCTTGACTATCTGCCATGACAGTCGCTGTGAGCAGGATATAGCTAGCATGATGTTTCTGAGCATCTTGGAAGCGGGACTGGAAGTCGTCTGAGAAGAGGAGAGTAGACATGGTTTCCGCGACGGAGGCAGGAAGGACAGAGGTACTGGTTGGTGGTAGTAAGAAAGATGTGATAGATGAGATGGACTGCAGGATTAGACTTTGCAGAGGAGATAGAGAGGAGACGTCTAGTAGGTGAGAAATAACGAAAAGTAACGTCTGTAAGAGCTCTTCTAGCCACTACAAACGCATATGAGACCAAGAGAAATGGAAGCAACGTATGCAGAACTACCTGAGGGGATGCGTGGCTAGCGAAACGGTGGAATTGGGTGTGGAAAGCTTTCCAGAAGAGCTGGAATGCACGTAAACGATGCTTGGACTCGGCGATAAGCTCGCTTTCGATCGAAATAGGAAGGAGTATACGTTCAATGGCGTAGCGTGCAGCTTCCAGCATGTCTTTAACAACGAAAGAAGATGGGGATTCGATCTGGGAAGAATTTAAAAGCAGCTCGCCGAACCTTGTGGATAGTTTCGTCAAGTTCTACGTCCGTAGAGGTTATAAAAATACACTACACGCTTTTTATTCTACTCATATACCTTCCAAATGAACGTCATGAGCCTTAGATGAACTATATTTGCTTCTGCTTTCTCCACAACTGTCTGATGAGTATGAAAGAGGTACTTGGCACTGTTTAATATCCATTCTTTCATCTCGTCTGTCGTCTCTTGGACTCTATTTGTCATTTGGAAGAGCTCTTGTAAGCTTAAATTACCACACTCGATCCATGTTGCTTCCTGCGTTTGAATAATAGCTTGAGAACTGCATAAAGCAGTAGATATAAATGGTAAAACTTGTCTCCAGATGCTAATGGAGGTCGTAGAATCCTGTTCTTCCTGATCACAATAAGATTTTAAAGTTCTATGGATAAAAGAGAAGAGAGGAACGAGATCTGTGTCACATGCATCAATGCATGTAGGCGCGATAGGCAGTAGAAGCTGTAGCACTTGCGCAGTGCATGCAGTGTCAACGGCTACTTGGTCCACTGGGTCAGATAAATTGACCGACACCCAGTGACGGAGACTGGTAATGTCTTTAGATGCACATATAACACTTAAACCATCGATATCGATGGAAGTGGCAGCTGGAGACGCCATGAACGAGTAGCTCGATTGGTGCAAACTCTCGTGGTGGCGTTTTAGTGTCTTTGAAGTTGACTGTCTGATAATCATACATCCAACAACTACAAAACTGCACACCACCATCATGAAAACTGAAGCATTTGCAGACGTGTACATGATATAGTAAGAGTTTATACACTGAAAACATACAACACAGAGCTATATGATGCTAATCGTATAGCAAAACTTGTTGCCAGATCGATCGAATGCCTTTAAAATGGATACTCTATCGATTCAGCAGAGTTATATTAGACAGTAGTGAGCATAAATATAATTCCATTTGTCTCGCTTTCATGCTGTATGAACAGCATCGGCATGATCTAACAATCTCCTGTACCTATGCTTACATTCTACACTGCACTCTATCTCTCGTTAATCGACGAGTGAATGCATCAACGGTGTATAGCTCCTTGTCATGATAACTTCAATACAACTACAACACCATGGCTCTACGTCCACTACCTTTGTCCAGGGAACTTTTAAAGACACAAGAGGTATCTTGAAAGTGTCCGACGTAATGTATTGACTAAAAGACTCGGGAAGATCTAGTACCTCCACGATCTAGTTTTCTTCTAAAATCGGAATGAAAAGAGGTTTCTCCAGCACAAATGGCATCTTCTCTAGCTCTTCACACATCGAACGCACTTGGCTCAGCTTGGCCTTGTCCGTCGTCACGACGAACTGGACGCTACTGCGATCCACGATAGGTGCCTGGAGGACGGCAAAGATGGACACACCGGACTTTTCAGCTAATTCACCCACGCTCTTGATGATACCCGTGCCATCCGAGATGGTCATACGGACAAAGAACTGCGCATCATAGTTCGGCTCGAGCTGCGCAGGCGCATCGGCATTGAACGGGGCTGTGGTCATCTCGTTCTTAGACAGCTGCAGGATGTCGTTCATGACCGAATTGGCCGTCGGGAAGCGTCCAGCGCCTTCACCGACCAACGCACTCGAGTTGAGATTGTCCGACCAGATGTTAACCATGTTGGTGGCGCCGTTAATGCTCGCAATGACGTTGGAGCGGGAGACGACGACTGGCGACACGTACACAGCAATCTGCTGCGGTGTTGAGTCAGTCGCTGGAGCGAGACGCTTGGCCACACCCAGGAGCTTGATGGTACTGTTCATCATCTTGGCGTATCCAAAGTCAGCCGACGTGATGCGAGAAATACCGGTGGTCGGAATCTCACTTGGCTTCACAGCACTTCCAAACGACAGTTTGGTCAGAAGCGCCAATTTCGACTGGACGTCAAATCCATCTACATCAGCACTCGGGTCAGCCTCCGCGAAACCAAGGTCCTGTGCCTCCTTCAGGACAGCGTCGTAGGCCACGCCCTCTGCTTCCATCTACATTTCCACGGTTTAGTTCACTTCTCTAGGTCATTTTGGAGATATACAAAGCTAAATGTTGCATAATGGCAGGTTTACTATTTAAATAGGGTAGAACCACCATCAACAATGTTAAATTGGCTAGAATCATGAAGATACTAGATGATGGATAGAGTATATAGTGAAGATAAGATATAAAACTTTGCCAAAGTAGCCGTATTGCGCGTAGACGTACCTTAGATAGCATGTAGTTGGTAGTGCCGTTCATGATGCCAGCGATCTCCGTGATGCTGTCGCTGCTAAAGTCGCCCTGGAGGGTGTGGATGATCGGGATGCCACCACAGACTGCAGCTTCATAGCCGAACTTGACGTTGGGCTGTTGCTTGAGCAAATCCATGATCTCGGGTAGGTAGTTGGCCAAAAGAGCCTTGTTCGCCGTGATGACGTGCTTGCCACGTTGGATGGCTGTGAAGACGACATCCTTGGCGTCAGTCACGCCGCCCATAAGTTCAACGACGCAATTGATAGACTCATCGTCTAGAATGTCATTGTACTTGGACGTGAAAGTAGTTTGCTTGGAATCCAAGGATGGCACGTCTCGTTCCTTTTGCAAGTTCTGGACGCAGATTTTAACAATCTGCGCATCAACACCGCTAGCAGCGTACTTGGCAGCCTTGGATGAGTGGTGGAGCAACTCAAAGACACCGGCACCGACTGTGCCACAGCCAAAGAGACCAATCTTGAGAGGAATACGCGTCACCATGCTTAATACTTTCTATGAGTGCCACGAAGAGAGGATTCGAATATATTTATCAGATATAATCGGACGTTTGTACGTGCTTTTCTATAGATACAATCGAAAAGATATGAAATGGCGTATGCGCAAAAATGAGATCTTGAAAAGGTTTTAGGAAGAGCTATTGAGATCCGATGGCACGAAACGGATTGTGAGCGAAGTACGTGTGCCTTGGTTTACTTGGTCGATGCTGTGCAAATAGTGTTGGTAGGCGTCGTCTTTAAAGAGTAGTAAACTCCGCGGTTCCAATTCAAACTGTACTTCGGGAGACGGAGGAGACGGCGTGTCTGTACTAGTGCGACGTTTTTGGAAATTCACTCGAGAAGCAGCACCAGTGCTGAGAATGGCGACGAGAGGGTAGTAGCTAGGTCCGTCTGTGTGAGGTAGAATGCCGTCACCGATCGCATATTCGTTGATGAGCACGTGATTGGGAGTATGTGCTTCGTCGAAAATCTCGTTTTCGACTAGTGATTGAGCAATTGGCTGTAGCCAGGATGGAAGAGTCTCAGGCTTAAACGGCGCCCTCACCTCCCCACCCCATCGCTGCAGCCTACGATTACGCAGCTCGACCCATTGGTCATTGTTTTCAGACGCGTAGATGCAGTTTCGAATCGCGTCCTCTTCTGCTTTCGATATCCAATTAGGAATATAGTACACGGTCGGTATATCGCCTTTACGATAAGTCGTGAGGTCTATCGGCGACCTACAAGCTACAATTATCCTTCCATTCATCAAAGCGACTACGATGCTCCATTCTCACTACCTTTTCTGCCACTCTGAAAGCACCAATTGACGACATTCGTTCGCTTTCTTGCTATCAACCGTTTTGCCTGATCCACATGTATCCGTCGAGCTACCTTCTATCTCGTTTTTCTCAGTCACACGAGCGCGACGACGCTCCTCCTGCATGAGCTGCTTGAAATCCATATTCCAATTTGCAATTTGTGTGCGAGTTTGTAGTTTTGCTTCGTCTCATCTTATTCTCATTTAGCATGAATTGGGCAAAATGGAGACGAGTTGGTCAGCAGATACCTTCGGAAAGCTGGTCAATCTTCCATCCACGCATTCCAACAGTCACACTTGTTCCGAAAGAATCGTTAAAAGTGAAGAAATCGAAGACAATACCGTTTATTCAAGCTCGTATGTCGATTTTTCATTCCATTCTTCCTATGCCAATTAATGTCTTCGACGATAGATGTACGTCCATCCAAGTTGCAAACACAGGTATATTCAAACGTATACCAGTAGTGTCTATGAAATGTCCTCACAAATTGGATCGGTTTGATATAGATATTTCGACTTGGTACGGCGATCGGAGTGTCTGCAGCCGTCTATCAATTCATCACCAATCTCCATGTCATCCCGATTACCAATCGATTGCAAGTCGTAGCTTTATCTCAAGAAGATGAATGTGTATGTTAGCAATATAGTCATTAAAGTCTTTCTCCTGTAACCTGTTCCGACAGGACATTGGAAACGAAAGCGCACAGGAAGACTTACAGAACGCAACGTTCATCACGCATGGACCTAGGTACCGCATGTGTATGGATGTCACGGCGTAAGTTACTTACTACCGTATACTCATACTTATCAAGTGCCATCTAACGACGGCTTCAGTCGACTAATAGGCGTCTCTGAGCACCTTTTTCCTCGAAACTACGATTGGGAAGTATACCTCGTCGATGACCCGAACATACAGAATGCATCTTGCTATCCAGGCGGCAAGATTGTCATCTACACTGGGATGTTAGACCTCCTTGACATGGTAGTAGATCAACTAGATATCGTAGAAAGTAAACATGCAGCGCTCGCAGTCGTTCTCTCGCACGAGATCGGCCATGCGTTAGCTCGACATACTGCCGAGACGCTAAGCCTACTTCCATTGTCAGTCGCTCGAACAGTCCTAACGTACCAAAGTCCTCTTCTCGTATACTTGTTTCAATACCTCATGGACCTTCCAACTTCTCGTCGCCACGAAGCCGAAGCTGACCACATTGGTATCATGCTAATGGCGAGTGCTTGCTACGATCCGATTGAAGCTCCTCGCTTCTGGTTCGCATGTAAAAAGTTACATGAGATGGAAGGTGGGTCGTGGGACCTCGATTTCCTATCGACTCATCCGTCCGACTCGAGTCGACAGAGAAAGTTGGAAAAGCTCGTGGAAGAAGCGAGGCAAGTCCAGAAGAGTCGGAGCTGGTGTGTTGAGCTTCAGGAAAGAGTAGTGAAAGCTTTACGTGTCAAGCCAGACAGTGACGTGATGCGTCGCATGAGGCTGTTTCTGGCTTCGGAAGATGGAATGG
Source organism: Salisapilia sapeloensis (assembly GCA_023334545.1). Lineage (NCBI taxonomy): Eukaryota > Oomycota > Peronosporomycetes > Peronosporales > Salisapiliaceae > Salisapilia > Salisapilia sapeloensis. The sequence continues at coordinate 11,142 of JAADVB010000369.1, forward strand.
AGTTAGCTAGGAGGACAACAGTGAATACACGCCATGAAATGGAGAACGTTGAAATCCAAAAAGCCATGGACATCGAGAGAAAACAGCATGCAGTATTAAAAGAAGCACAAACAAGTTTGGAATGAAGCAAAGTATTTGTCAAGTTCAATTACGTTACATGACTATTGTTAACGATAGGATCGTCCAAATCCCATGAAGAACTCGGGCTCAATCTTACCTCGTGCATTGCGTCGATTCTCTTCCTCTCGCTCTTGCTGTTCTTTGATCTGCTGTTCTCGCGTCCGTACCAAGTTTCTCGTATTCTCGATCGCTTGACGTTCTCTCTCTACTTCCCACTGGACAAGATTCTTTCTCAATTCATCATTTCTCTTCTTCTCTTCCTCCACTTCTTTCCTCTCTTGATCTAGTTCATCCAGCTTTTGTCGAATCAACGTATCGTTTTTATTCAGGAAAGCTCGTGTCTGTTGCTTAGATAAACCTTTCCAATGGTCTACTCGAACACGTCGACCGTCCTGGTCCTGAAGACCATTGTTGACTGGCTGTTCGCTCAGTAGCACGCCATTGATCGTACTCTCCAGTTCCATTTGCTCCAACTGACTTTCCAATGCTTGTTCCATTTCCATTCGGTGTCGACGTTCTTCCATCTGCCGAACATTTTCGGACTTTACATCCATCGCCGCCCGTGCTTTCGTTCGAGCCATGGCTTCCTCTAATTGCTCCTGGACGTTGTTCACTTGGATGATGTACTCTCGATACTCGCTCTCAGACATTCGCTCTCGAAGCTTCCCACTTTCTCTCTCTTTTTGCTGCTCAATCAGCCACTGCGACAGTTGCAGCCTCTGCAGTCTCTCTCTCTCCGTCTTTTGCGGATCTTCCCCTTCAAAGCCCTGCGCAGCAGATACACCACAGTCTTGAACGACCGTCGGTTTCTGGAAGAACTGATGCTCTTGCTGATTATGCTGCATCCGCTGCTGTCGCTGCGCATCCCAGAACCTGGTCAACTTGACGGCTTCCTTCGCTTCGACACTATGCTGTTGTTCATCCAGCTGAAACAAGGCACGTCGAATACGTTCACCCTCCGCAGCCTCCTCCTGCTCCAAGTTCTTCATCTGTTCATTATGGAGCTGCTTCTCATGTAGCTGAGCTTTCAGTCCAGCAATATCAGCCTACAGTCCATCGTCATCCAAGTTACCACTGCCATTTTCAAAAGCAAACGTATCCTACCCCAATCGACCGCAGTCTTCCTGGTCCTAACGACTTCAACCGTTCATTCTCTCTCCTACGTCTTGCTTCCACCCTCTGCAATTCCTGAGCTTCACTTATCAACGGTTGTCCATCCATCCTCTTTCTTACAAAATGATAGAAAGATGCCAGAGATATAAATACAAAACCACTATAAATAAAAAAAGAAAAGAAAACGTTTCAATTATCTCATACGGCTTCCTGTCTCCTTTCCTCTTCTTCCACGACCTTCAAGTGCTCTTCCACCGTCCCTTCGAGCAACACAGGAGCCTTGACCCCATGCACCACATCTTCATCCACATACACACCCGTGACATCTTTTCGATCCGGAAGCTCGAACATGGTCTCCATCAACATTTTCTCCACAATGCCACGAAGACCTCTCGCGCCAGTGTTCCGCTCTAGCGCTCGATCCGCCACGGCTTCCAACGCGCCTTGCGTCATGTGGAACTCAACGTTACTGAGTGCAAACAACGCCTTGAACTGTTTCAATAATGAGTTCTTCGGCTCCGAAAGTACTTGCACTAGTTCCTGTCGTGTCAAGCCTGAAGTCGAGACGAGGACAGGGAAGCGTCCGACAAACTCGGGGATCAACCCATACGACACGAGATCCTGTGGCTCGGCCTTATTCATCAAATTCCCAATCTCCTTGGCTTTACTCATATGCGTATTCTTCATCTGCGCACCAAAACCGATTGAAGCTTCAGCCGTTCGACCCGAAACGAGACGTTCTAAACCAGCAAACGCTCCGCCACAGATGAAGAGAATGTTGGTCGTATCGATCGTAATGAATTCACCGCGAGGATTCTTCCGACCTCCTTTTTCCGGAACGTTGACAGTAGAACCTTCGAGGATCTTCAAAAGCGCTTGTTGGACACCTTCGCCCGATACGTCGCGTGTGATACTAACGTTCTCACTCTTGCGACTGATCTTATCGATTTCATCCAAATACACAATGCCACGCTGTGTAGCTTGTAAATCGTAGTTTGCCGCTTGGTACAGCTTGTACAAGACTGACTCAACGTCTTCTCCGACGTAACCAGCTTGCGTGAGAGTAGTAGCATCCGCAATGACAAGAGGCACGTTTACTAATTTCGCTAATGTTTTCGCTAAAAGCGTTTTGCCAGAACCAGTCGGACCAACGAGCAAGACGTTCGTCTTGTCTAATTCCACTTCATCCAGATGATGCAACTTGTCCATCGCAATCGACGAACCGTAAGGCGTCGAGCTCGTGCTATGTGCACATTAGTAAAAGAACAGGAAAGAGGAGTGTACCATCGAAGTACCTAGTGGCGACACTCTCCAGGTTGAGCTCAGCCTTCTTCTCGTCGACTTCTCGAAGGACTTCCTCGAGTAAGAGCCGACGACCGACAGGCGAGAGGTTCGGAGGTAGCTCTCCGAGGTCGATACGATCCGAATTCGCGGCAGAAGCTGTCATGGCGCTCTTCGCCGCGCGTGCTTCCGACGACTGCGCTTCTTTCCGAGCACTTAGGAGCTCCAGTGCACTTAGACGCTTGTAGTGGTTATGGACACCGACGCTAAGAGCGCGTTTGACGTGCTCCTGACCAATGACGTACGAGTTCAGACCGTCATAAATCTCTCTTGGCGTCAGGATGTGCGGACCGGATGCTGGGGGTTCATTCCCAGACGACTCGAATGCTTCATTCGCTAGTTTATTGTACTCTCCATCAGCTAGTTGATCATAAACCACAAATGAGCTTTTATCCTCTACAAGTCGGTATTTGTACATGATTAGAGAGAAATGTACCTTGCATGCTGGCCTTTTGACGACTGTCGCTAGTGTATTGACTCCCACTCTTGTCGTTTCTGCTCTTCTCACGAAGACTCTCGGCCGTATGAGGGGTCGTCGTCACGGTGGAGGAAGAAAGCGACCGTAAGGCGGCACTGGATGCCATATTCTTCCCGTGTCCCTGCAACTCGCCTGAATTCGGATCCGTCGATGCTTTCGGAACGTTGAAATACTGCGCACATGATTCGCACTTCATAATGTCCCCAGGCTTCAGCGGCTGATGCGTCGTGTCTGCATCGTGGCTCTGGGCAGAACTAAGTGGAGGTGCCTTCTTCAGACCACGTCCGCAGTTCGGACACATGAACGGACCGAGCGAACCGCCATGTCCGAGAGATGCAAAAGCGCGGACGGGAGGCGTTGAAGTGCCACGAAAGTGGCTGCTTGGAGGCGAAGGAAACAAGTGCGGAGTAAAAGAAGTAGACGGAACTTTTACTATCGTTTGACTAGATGGAAAGAGAGGCTTTAGAGACGTGGAGAGGAACCTCGAGCCGCGACGAAGCGGAAGACTTGCCTGCATGCTTCTTTACACGTTTCGAGGAAAGAAAGATTTAGTTTGACTAGGGATTTGTATAGAAGGGAGATATGAGACGAAGCCATATGCGTAAGAAGGCATGAAATGTACTTTATGATCGAGCGAAACGGGCGAGAGGGGCGCAAGTGACAAGAAGTAGTCGGAGAGAAAGGAGGAAAAGGACAAGAGTGCAGGTGAGAGATTTGTTGGTATTTATGTTTACAGCGTCTGTATTGGTGGTATGCTGGAAGTATCTTTCTGACGATCTATGTGGTAACGTAGAAAAGTGTCATGGCGTTGGAACCGAGTGGACCGATGGAGCATGCACAGCGTTGCTGGTCTTCACCTAAGCATCAGTTATTGTACTTGTGGATCACCATCATTGTAAGTAGAACGGACGTTTCGGATAGAGTTCTTGACATTTAATGCGAACTGTGCTTTCAGTTCTTTGGCTTTATCTACAGCCTCGTGGCGATCGCAGCAGCAGTGAGCAATTCGGGTCATCACTTGTCTAGCTCGAGGTCTCTTGGATTTGTTGGTGTATGGTCCATGCTCATGGTCGCCGGACTCTCGGTGGGCGGCACTATGGTCATGCGACGTTACAAGACACGTTTCGCGGTTGGCTTTCTGCTCGGCGTCGTGCTCATGATGGCGTTCCAAATGCTGTCGCTGAGTGTGATGTTTGCCGGTACCGCAGTGCTCGGTCTTGAAGAGCGCAAGAAGGAAGGACACAGCACGAATGTGGCAGCTAACAATGCTGGTGCGGTCTTCTCCACCGTCCTCTTTCTGCTATACGTAAGCGCTTTTCCATTACACGAAATACCA
>JAADVB010000037.1:0-102972 GCA_023334545.1 Salisapilia sapeloensis
GAAATTCCTACCGAGGCGCCGGTTTCGGATGGATCTGGAGACCTTCCTCCTATTCTTCCGGCTATTGATGGGTCTGGTGACTTACTTCCTACACTTCCGCCTGGTGACGGATCTGGCGATGTGCTTCCTACGCTTCCGCCTGGTGACGGATCTGGCGATGTGCTTCCTACACTTCCGCCTGGTGACGGATCTGGAGACTTACCTCCTGATGCTTCGTCTGGCAGTAGTTCTAACGACAGCAGCCCAACGATGGCACCTTCCTCGAGCGGATCTGGCGACATCCCGCCTAGCGTTTCTCCAGGCAACGGTTCGGATGCCAATGCTGGTTCACAACCACAGGGATACGATGGTTCGGATGCTGGAAGCTACCTTCCACCCATCGAGGATGGATCAGGCACAGATTTCGATGACACCAATTCGTCGCATGGAAATGGCAGTGATGGTTACCATGAGCGTCCGTCTGCTAGTAAAGACCACGACAGTGAAGAGAGCGATTCAGGCGATTACATTCCGCCTAGTAAAATTCCGAACGTTGTCGTTGACATTGGCAAAGAGACGAATGCGCCAAGCAGCGACAGTGGAGAAGATGATGACGAGAACGATGATGATATGGGCCAAGGCGAACCGGATGTGATTATGTACACTCCGGATGAGTCAGTCGAGGAGGCATCGGACAAGTTTGCGATTCCAGATATTGTCGATTCGGATGATCAACAGCCTTTGGCGCACCATAACACTGTGAAACAGGCTCAAATCCTGACTACAAGTGATACGCATGACAAGGAGGAAAACGAAGGTGTGCTTCAGTACCGTCGAGGAGACATTGGTAAAAACGCTGGGACGGATGCCACAGGTGTGCAAAATGGCGACGCTCTGTCTGGCGCGACGTCTGCTTTCTATGACTTTATGCGATACGCTTCCGTGTCTTTCGCTGGAGTCTCCGTCGCGCTCTTGCTCTTCTTCCACTATATCTCACTGGACTCTGCACTCGTGTGGACGAACGCTGCCTGGTCTCCGAATACGTGGGAGTTTATCTTATATGGTGCCTACTTGCAGCAGCTATCGTCCATTTCTCATTTGACATTGACAAAGACACCGTATTGGCTCTACGCCCACACGGATGCTTTTGCATGGATCGATTTTTTGATCCAGACTAGCAAGGACGGTGAAAGCCGGCGACTGGAAACGGTGTTGAGAGACGGTCTAGTTGCGTACGGTGATCGCATCCACATTGATGAATCGAATCTTTTGATCACTGCGACGATTGGCGCTGCCGTGGTCCTAATCGTACTCATCACCTTGTACATCATCGTCGCGATTATCGCTAAGAAAGAGGCGGAGGGATCCTTGGCAGAAAGTGAATGTGGGCCGACTTCACGCTCGGTGCATCGTCTACGCAGTGCCTCTATCCGAACGCTAGGTCTATTGGTGCTGCTCTGGTACTTTTCGCTGTACCCTCTGAGCGCCTTGTCTACCTTTGAGATTGCGATGGAATACGAATCCGCAGAGATCACGGGTGTGCTAGCCATTGCTCTCATCTGTCTACTCGTTTGTCTGGTCTTCCTAGCCGTGTGTGGCCGTGTCATCCTCCATAAGACGCGAGACCAGCTTCTTCAGTTTGAAAAGTTGGCAACCTGGGGATCCTTGTACGCCGAGTACACGTACAACCGCCGGATGTTCTTCATGATCACAGCATTTGTACAGATCCTCACAGGTGTCTTTGTGGGATCTCTGGACTCGTCCATGACACAACTCATTCTTGTCATCGCAGTGCAACTGCTGTATGTCGTTGCTGTAGTCGTGTGCGCACCGTTTGCTGAGAATCTAGTCCGGAACATCGTCCTTGTACTCACGTCGGTCAAGATTCTAAACTACGCTCTGTCCTTTGCGTACATTCACTCGAGCTCTCTTGGATCGGACGGCCGATCACAAGTGGGTAACGCGTTCATCATTATCAACACATTGCTCATTTGCTGCTGGTTCCTCCGCCACCTCGTCATCTTCGGCACGTACATTCGTGCCTGGATGGCGAAGAATGAACAGGAGTTGGCAACACCGACGACAAACGCAATGGGGACTGGTAAATACGATCCCTCGGCGCAAGGGACGGACTTACCTTTTGTGCACATTCAGAGCTCTCGCTACGGTCCGTCTAGCGAAGGGTCAATGATGCTCCAGCCACAGGGTCAAGGACGAGCTCTTTAAGCTGCTGCCTAGACGTAGATTTTGATCACCAACTGCGTCCAACTGGCAAAGAATTGTCGCGTTTCAACTGGAAAACTGTTCTTTGCCGCTGGTAACTTGTACATAAGGCTGGGCAACGCTCGGAGGGAATGGCTAATGACTCGCAGGACGAGAATATAACAATTTTAGATTTTCAAAGCATGCATCCTCCTAGATACTTTCACGAATGTTTTTCGTTATCCAATACAAGTGTCATCTTGACTTTTGAATCACGTTTATTTATTCTAGAGATTCCCTCGACTCTAGTTGTTCGATACCTCGCTTCTCCTGCTGTTTCAACTTGTGCTTGGAATCAGCGTATGCGCATGTAAGCCAGAGGAATGCCCAGCAGCTCCAGAATAGCACGATGCGGAAACCGATACGGTATGTACACGCAATGTCACAATGATCGGATGCGTGCTTGACGATGAGGTTCATGACAAACCCTGGAAGGTACGAGCTGAGTGCATATCCGAACAAGTTGTACGCGCCATACGCGACAGAAGAGGCTAACGGACGCAATCGATGAGGCGTACTCGAGATAACGATGCCAGAGCATGCAGGGAGCAGACTGCCGCCACAGAACAGCATGAGCCACAGGAAGATGGCGATGAACCAAGAAGTGTGGAAGAATGAAATTGGGAGCGATGCTAGACAACCAACGATCCCTAAAATCATGCAGAGTTTCAAGGCATTCGCTTGGTTCCTCGAACCCGTGTACCCGCCAAAATAATCGATCAGCCAGCCTCCGAAGAAAACACCTCCAATCGGTCCAGTTCCACTTACGATCAAATAAGACAAGTGGATTTGATACGCAGAGTCATCAGTGTTCGTAGTGAGATACAGCGTCGTCCAGAACTGAACACCGGCGACCACGAAGAAGAGCGAGGAGAGGCCTAGCACCAAAAAGACGTACACTTTGACCTGAAGTAGCTCTCGAAGCTGTGCGAATTGCGTCTGGTACTCAAAGCTATCACTGGGTGAAAGAGGCACTCTTGCCTTGACTTCGCTATAGTTGCCAGCTTCATTCGCGGCATGTGCCAACCTCTCGTCGTCTGCCTTGTCGTTCTCACTGCTATTGCTGTCTTCTTCACTGCTATTTTTATTCGGCACTACGGCGTCATCCAACATGACAGACATTCGTCGTGGCTTTGGGCCTGGATGGGACGACTGATGTAGTTGTAGATGCTCCCTCGGAATAAAGAAAACGAGGATCATGAATGGAAGAACGGCAAAGAACTCGACTAAGAATGGCCATCGCCAGCAATAAATACCACCACATACATCCATCGTCGCGTCTGCATTGCCTTCTGGCCGCACACTGCCGCTTTCGTATCGAGCTGCAAAGTTCTGATACATGGAGAACAGCAAGCTATTGGTACTTTGTCCAAACGTGCCGTTCTCATCTGAGCTATCTGACAGTAGTCCTTCTACTTCTTCAGACGGAGCAACGTAGGACGTGGCCGACCAGATTGCGACCGAGCCGACAAAGTAGCCGACGGTGATTCCAATCGGTGCTGCTGCCTGCAAATAACTCATCCAGGCCCCTCGTTTCTCCCGAGGAGCGTACTCATGCACCCACAGAGGCGAGTAGACACAATGGAAAGCTTGCGTTAAGCCCACGATGCCTCGCATGCAAATGAGTAGCGTGCTCGAGACGCCATGCCATATCGGAGTGCAAGCAAACACAAGCACCGCGAAGTTATTGGCAAGTAAGGAGTAGCCGAGCACCGGCCGAGGCCCATATCGACGAAGCACGGAGCTGGCACATGGAGATGCGAACGCGATTGTGAAATAGACGATGGCTCCGAGTAACCCCTGCTCCTGAGGGTTGAGCACGAAAGCGAGGGTGAATTGCTGCAGTAGAGAAGGCACGGCTCCTGCCTCCAAGTACATAAACATCTGCGTAAGCAAGAGGTACTTAAACAGATACGTGGCTTTTGCATTTCGCTCCTGCACGTCCTCGCTAGATTCTATCGAGCCATACTTCTTCGGTGACCCTGACATCGTCCACTGAAGTAGTTCCGGAAAGAATTCTGATAATTTTGTGGTCTGTAATATCCGGTACAGTAGCGGTACAGGTTTTCGAACTTTTATAGTCTGACACGGTTGACACGGCTGTCACGACGTTTTCGCAGCGTTTCTGCATAGGTACAACCATTTCAGCCAATGACCGTCGACAATGAGTGTAGCGGCGCTCAAGTTTCCATATCCAGTTTGAACCGACGAGTCTTCGCTCGCGCCGCGCCCCAAATTGCACGTATCGGATGATGATGCGGTGCTATTGACAAGCTTCAAATCGAAAGTTGGTGACTGCAGGCACTTTAAATTGCAAATCTGATGGGTGTACCGTACGATCGCCAGTCGCCAGGTTTCTACATCCACCATATGACTGGATCCATTTTACGTGGCGACGTACTAATGACCGCGATTGACCTGCCACTCACGAAAGTTTCTAGGTTCGCCCACCTCGCGGTCATCGTCGGGTTCCGCATAGTTCAACTGAAACTTTCATCGCGAAGATGGTGAGCTTGCGCTCAATCATGCGCACAGTAGTCATCGTAACCGCGCTGGTTTCGACAGCAGCCAGTGCTGAGCGTCGGAATTTGCAAGATGGCAGTTCAAATCCCTCGCCGACCATTACGGCGCCAGCTCCCTCGCAGCAGCCCCCGGGGATACCTACGGAAGTCCCCAGTGCGGGGAGCAGCGGTTCTAGTGATAGCGACGATGACACTCCCTCGCCATCGCAAACGTCAGCTCCCGGCAATGGCAGTAGTAATGGTGATGATAGTGGCTCATCAGACCTTTCATTTTCAAGCTCAACGGGGTCCAGCACCTCAAGATCTGGAAGCTCTGTAGATTCAGGTGATCAAGGAAGTTCCTTCGACGCATCCCATCCGTGCTCTCCGTTGGACCCGTTTTGTATTCCCGACACAACACCACCAGATTCAGACACTAGCTCTGGAAGCGATGGAAGCGCGACTGCGTCTCCATCTACATCCAATTCCGATGACAACTCTGGAAGCGATGGAAGCGCGACTGCATCTCCATCTACATCCGGCTCAGGCTCGGACTCTGGAAGCAATGGTAATCCGATCACATTGCCTCCATCTGACTCAGACTCAGGCTCGGACTCTGGAAGCAGTGGTAATCCGATCACATTGCCTCCATCTACATCCGATTCCGGTGACAACTCTGGAAGCGATGGAAGCGCGACTGCGTCTCCATCTACATCCGGCTCAGGCTCGGACTCTGGAAGCAGTGGTAATCCGATCACATTGCCCCCATCTACATCCGGCTCAGGCTCGGACTCTGGAAGCAGTGGTAGTCCGACCACATCTCCATCGTCGTCAGCTTCAAACGCAGATTCGGGAAGTGGTGAGGATCCAATCACAACTCCATCTTCATCAGCTTCTGGTGACTATTCTGGAAGCGTTTCTATACCATCCGCTCCACCATCTCTTTCTGGCTCGAGTAGTGGTACACCTTCATCGGACAACTCTAATGATGCCACAAGCCCACCAAATGGTAGTACGGGCGCCCCTTCTTCAGCTTCTGAAAGCGGAGCGCCCTCGACTTCATCGTCTGGAACTGGCACTGACTCTGGGAGCGTCAACGAGTCTCCAGTAGAAGGAGACGGCAGCGACAGTGGAATTGAGACGGAGTTACCAAATGTGGATGTCCCTATTGCGACCGAAACCAACCCCCCATCGCCCATACGCGATCCAGATAACGGCAATGATCTTGGGAATGCTAACGACCAACAGGACGTTATTGTGTACAACTCAAAAGACTATGACGATCCCACCGATCCGTTTGGTGTTCCTGACATCTCTGATGACAGTGCCAGCTACATCGGCACGCAACAGCCTTTAACGACCGATAGTGAGCCAGATGATGAAAGTGAAGCAAGAGAGTACCGTCGTAGCCCTATCGACAGAGGCGATAATGATAGACCCCAAGTCGCAAGCGAGAATGTGCTTACAGGAGCCAATGCTACCTTCCACGACTTTATGCGGTACTCGTCTGTCGTATTCGCTGCCGTTTCTCTCGCGCTTCTCGTCTTCTTCCACTACATTTTACTGGATCCGACGCTTGTCTGGGCAAGTGCCACCTGGTCACCCAACACTTGGGAGTTTCTCCTCTACGGTGCTTATTTGCAGCAGTTATCATCCATTTCTCACTTGACGCTGACAAAGACGCCGTATTGGTTGTACACACAGACAGACGCATTCTCTTGGGTCAATTTCCTGATTGAGAGGAATGGGGACGATGACAACGCATCCAGACGATTGGAGGTTACGATTAAAGAAGGCTTTGTGTCATACGGAGATCGTATAGGTGTGCCTGAGGCTGACTTGGTCAACTCTGCAGCTAGTGGAGTTGCGATTGTACTAGCACTCCTCCTCCTCGTCTACATTGTCGTAGTACTTATCGCTAGGAGGAAAGCACAGGGAGTAACTTACAGCAGCCAAGGCTCGTACAACCAGCATTCGGCCACTCGTCTGCGCAACTTTTCCATCCGCACCCTAGGGCTCATGGTACTCCTGTGGTATTTCGCATTGTATCCACTCATGGCCTTGTCATCTTTTGAAATCGAGATGGAGATTGATGCAAGACAGGTGTCCGGCAGTGTGGCTGTCGCTATCATCTGTATCTTGGTCTCTCTTGCCTTCCTTGCCGTATGTGGTCGAATCATTCTCCACAAGTCAAGAGAAGAGCTGCTGCAGTTTGAAAACCTTGCGACCTGGGGATCATTGTACGCAGAGTTCACGTACAATCGACGCATGTTTTTTATGCTCACGGGTGCGGTGCAAATTGCCACTGGTATATTTGTTGGTGCGGTGGACAAAACCCCGACTCAACTGATCCTCCTCATTGCTGTGCAGGCCGTCTATTTCATATCTGTGATCGTCATCGCTCCATTCTCTGAAAGCTTTGTACGAAACATTGTTTTGGCTCTGACGGTCATCAAAATGTTCAACTTCGCGCTCGCATTTGCTTGGTTACGATCGCCGTCGACAGGTAGCTCCGATCGGGATCGAATCGCCGAAGCTTTCATCGGGATAAATGTGATTTTGATCCTAGTCTGGTTCATACGACACCTGATTATCTTTGGTATGTACCTCCGAGCATGGATCGCCAAGGACTCGGAAGAGGCGATGACCCCTAACGCTAGTCCAGAGGTGAGGCCTTCGTCCAAGCACACTTCATCGACCAACCCGTTGTCGGGACACTATGCCGTGTTCCGGACTGGTAACACGAACGACGAAGAGTCTCAGAGCCCAGATACATTGACGTATCACATGGACGTGGAGAGCGCCCGAATGAGAGACGAAGCTTCGCAGAGTCCAGACACATCCACGTACCGTCCTCAAGACTCTGTTCGTTCATACTAAGGGACGGACGCTTCCTCTGAAAACAAACTAAATGTTGAAATGTTGAAATGTTGAAAAGGAATACCTGCTGATTTGAAAGCGTAGAGCATGACTATCAACAAACAAGTATTGAAGCAAATGATGTGTTTTACACGAACAATGAATTATATTCATCGTCGACTTTCAGTTCTTCTACTGCTGCCGGATCAGTTTTAGGCTTCTTGTTCTTATCTTTCTTGTCTAACTTTGTTTCCACACTCTCGATAAGCTTTCGCGCTTCCTTCGAGAGCGCATCGTTCCGTGTAATGTGCGCGTTGGCGTTCGAGCTCACAAACTGTCGGTTTTCTAGATCCAGATCCAACACCACTGGCTGCTTCCCGTCTCGTCCAGTCACATCGTCCGATATATCGTAGAACTTTTCATCTTCATCAATGACAGTGCTCCTGGATACCTGGCTGCTGTCTAGTGCCACTAGTTTCTCCATATGCTCTTGAGCTTGTCGACTTTGGGATGAAGCATCGGTGCCCGACAACTCGTAGTAGTTGAGTTCAGTCTTGCAAAACGAGCAGTATTTACTCCCATTGTACTCAATTTTACCACAATGGAGGCAGTTAATAATCTGCTTGTGCATCACTTTCTTGTTCTTAGATTTGTCTTTCACGGTCTTAATGCGAGAATTATGCTCTTGCTGGCGAGGCACCAGCGGTTGAAATTCTTTAGCATCCGCTGACATCTTGGCCGGTTTCTGCTGCTTTGATTCAGTCACTTTCGCCTTCCTTTCAAAGAGTTTGCTACTGATGGTTTGAGCTCGACTCGGAAGTAGGCCAAGAAGGTCTGTCAGATACGGCTGTACCTCTTCCTTGGAGTTAAAGCTATTGAGAATGTGGTCGACGATTTCATCCACTTCGTTGAAGCCGAGGGCGGCGCTCACCTCTGTCTTTAGCCACAATTTCTTATCGCTTGGGTTCATCTTGCTTTTGTGCTCGAGTATGCTGTCTTTTCATAGCTTTCATAGCAATTATTTTACTTTCATAGAACACCAAGCAAACGTTTCGAGGGGAAAGCGATTGTACTGCAATGAGATTGACATCAAAAAATGACATAATCTGCTTTCGTGCTTTCCAAAACATAGATATTGCAGACTAGTCGAACTGTTGGCGCATGGCCATCTCCTGTTCTGATTTCCAATGTCGATAGTCGTCGCCGATACCAGCCTGGCCTTTCATTCGCTGACCCTTTACACGCTCTTTGGCATTCAACTTCTTCCTCTTTTCAGTCGCTATCTCCTCTTTGGTTGGCTTGTATCTCCGCTTTCGATCCTGTGGCTCAGCTGGACTTGGTGTCGGTATGGACTTTCCTTCTTCTGCCTCTTGTTTCTTTAAATTTTCATCCTCCACAGCTTTTGTGGTTTCCATTTTCTTTGCTTTTGCTTCCTCCTTCTCCCTCTGCTCTTGTAAAAGCTTAGCACGGCCATGCGGGTCAAAGGATGACGGAGCGTCCGAGACGGCAGATAAGACACTATCCACAGAGGGTAGAGACGCTAGCTGTGCATCCTCATTGTCCTCTTCCTTTCCTTCCGACCTAGCAACCTCTTCTTCCTCCGACTCGTCTGAACTACTTGAATATGTGCCTTCAAGGAGAAAGGACATGCTGATCTCGATCTCAGCTTGTTTTACATCCAGTGGGTACCTGTAAGGTACCGTTTGGAACAGCTGTAATCAACAACGTGTCACACAAATTCAGTTCAAAGTGCATCTGTCCTCCTGGGTGAAACCTCCCTCTCGCTAGGACTCGTGTCGCCTATCATTTCCATCTTCGCACTCACGCCTGCTCTCTCAAGCACATCCCAGTTCGAATCTCTTTTGAAAAGTCTTTCGTACGATCCCATCGACTCTTAATGTACGCTTTCCATGCAGAATCTCTACTTTCTATTCTTATTGATCGCCCATGATAGACTTTGACGTTGATTTTGCCTACCGCAAGATGCCCAGTCGAACGTCATCTTCCACCTCATTAATCGAGGCGAGCAAAAGTATTACACAGGGTCCTCATCAGCCAACTTCGCGAGAAGTAGCGTGGCTCAGACGCTGTCTTCCGGTGTTTTACCAGCCCCAATGCGACGTCGATAATGCAAATGAGCTCATCAAAATCTACTTTCGCTTCGAACGAGATGACATGGATGGATCTTTAAAATGCAAGCTCTGCATCGTCTTTGCTGGTGAAGCTTCTTACAATCGTATCAAGGAGACTGCCCAAAATGCATTTGCGACGCTCCTATACCGGACATTTAATCGTCGCACGTACAAGCGGACGGCTGACATCAACTACATGGAGTACAGACATGTGGATTTAGATCCGGATTCGACGGTACCATGGCAGAGTATCTTCACCACCGATCACAGTGGAGACCAGCGATGGTCCCAAGGCGCCAAACGCGACGTCCTGAACTGGTTTTCCCTCATGCATCACTACAAGCACAATGTCGAGTACTCAGAGTGGACAAAGGTGGCAGATACCCATCGTCCAAAGCTCTACCTGAACACTTGCAACCACATGATCGGGCAGGTAGACAACAATCCAGATCTGGAAAAGTGTGAATGGAAGAACTATCCGTTCGAATTGGGTGGAGAAGACGATGCTTTTATCTACGTTGTAGAGCACGTACCGACCAAGTTTAATCTTTATTCGTACGTTTGCTGCTGGTCTGCTCGGAACGGTGGAGGTTGCTGCGATCGATTTGTGCACCATCCGAATAAGATGCTTAAGAAAGACGAGTGGGCACTTTACTTTGACGAAGATCATCCAGTCAGGCGTCTCTCGGCGTCAATATCCAACACGTTTTCCAAGACGCTGCAAGCTGTCCAAGGTCATAGTGCTAAGAGCGAATGTACTCAAGTGTAAACCAAGGACAGCATGTAGACGATGGTTGGCAATAGAACATGAACCAAACTTTATAGAAAGAGAAAGCGTCTGCTTGTCTTGGATGTTTAAAAAGCTTGTGCTCGCTCTTGTGTCTGACGCTTGGTCTCGTGAGTAGTTGCCTCGTCGCTTTCAATCTTATCTGCATGGTCTCCGTCGGCGACTGAAGTGTCTACCCGTACTGGACAATACTTGGATGCCTCGGAACCTCGTACCTCGACCCACTTCGTCCACATCTCATGCACGCTTCGTGGACCTTGCTCCAATAGCCACCCCATTTGACGACGAGTGGCATCCAACACAGGCTGGAAACCCATTTGAGTCGCACCGGAATGGACCCAGTGAAAATCGAGCAGCATGAACGCCATCGAGTGCATCTTGAAGAACGCGTCGGTATCATCAAAGACGAACCAAAAAGGTGTACGACTCACGCGCTCAGCTACACGTAGCTGAAGTGTGGTTGGAGGCACAAGTGTGTGGTTACCATCTCCGATGGCAGGAAGCACAAGCTTTGTCGCTTTTTCAGGACTTGCATCGACCATCAGAAGTGACATGAGCATTCGCATGACATTGATGCAGGCTACGGGGAACGGATATCTGTCACCTCCAGGCTCACAGTTTCTCTCCATCATGCTTTTAGACTTTTCCGGATATTCCTCAAGGAAGTGCACGAGACATTCGAGTGCAAGTAGTCCGCCACCACGAAAGTTTCCTAGCACATTGTCCGTGTGGAAGCCACTGGACTTCCATTGTGCAGGATCCAGCAGCTCCTCTTTCGTCATGTTCATACTACGACTCTCATCTCCGTCTTGATGAAGCAATTGAGTCCTTAATCTCTTTAGGAGGTCCAAGTGAAGTGGGTTGTCTACGTCAATGGTCTCGGATAGCTTATATCGAACGGTTTCCATCCATGACACTTTCTTCTTGAACACATCCTGACGAATGACGAGTTCATCACGAAAATCTTGCAAGATAAACGATTGCTGATCAAAGAGCAAGGAGAGAACGGTGACATTAGCTTCGGTATCACGAGCTATCCGACTCATCGAGCGTCGTTGACTCGACATGAACTCTCGATCGGGAAGACCGTCATCATCCACAACTGCTACCAAGCGCAATCGAACTGATAACGAGTGCTGGAAGCCGACTGGATACTTGCGGGAACTAGCATCTGCGTACTCATCTAACGGAAACTCGTGCTTACGTCGGAGTAAGATGGGTGCGAAACAGTGCGCTATGGCATGCGCAGTTAGCCCATTCTTAGTAGCATGAAAAGGCTTTAAGAGTGTTTTCACGAGGTGGCACAATCGCTCCCAGATCGGTTTGGCATACCAAGGAAGGTCATTTACGAGTACTTTTAAGATCATCGTCTTCTCTTCTATCGTCAAATGCTCATTCGACCCGTTTGTACCACACATACGTAGGTTCTGAAGCCGTTCTTCCGTAAGCAAGGAATCAGGAAGTTCCCACAAGTATTGTAGTAGAATCGCCACGACTTCGTGTGGATCGAGCGTCATGTTTCGAGTAAGACCGCCAAACTCTTCGATATCGTCACGCAACTGCATGACATGATCGGCTTCCAGATGGACTTGGAAGATACCAGGAGTGTCCAAATGTGTATATAAGTAGCTAAAACAGGCTTCAACAAGGTCTGGCAGACCCATGGCTGTTTCGAAACGAGCCATGCCACACAGAAACGGGTTGCACATAACATCCGAAAGCTTTGTCCCGAAGATGTAATAGTCTGGATACCCGACTTCTAAGAATCGCAGTACTGCAGCACTTGCGTCTTCGAGTCGCTTTGAAGTCGCTGCTTGTCGAAGTGTTTCAGCCAAAGGGTTACCGCCTTGGATTGTATCGTATGTCTCGCGAATATGATGCTCCGACGCAAGTTTTTGAGCTAGCACACCGGTCGTTTCGTCGATTTCACACAGCCGAACGCGTCCGGATGCCATGTCTTCTGAACTGATAAGCTTCGGTGCTTCTGGTATACTAGCGTCCGCACGTGGTTTGGGCATAGGTTTCGAGAACGGAAGTTCGGACGGGTCTTCGTCGAGTCGCATATCATCGATGACAAACGAAAACGGTAGATCGTCAAGAAAAGATATTAGATGCAAGAACATCTTCACGTCATCACGCTGACGGAAGAGTGCGTACTCATGGTAGTACGACGTTAAGAGCCCAATGTTGGTTTCTGCGAGGATGAATCCTAACGACGCTCGCAACGCATGCATGTTCATAGCTTGACGAAGGAATGACCTTGCTTTTCCAATGTCCGTTTGGACATTCACGACGGAGTTTGCAGACCGGACGGCTGCAAAGTACGCACGTACGTGACGCGGTAACTCGGCCTCAACACTTGACGTTACAACTTCTTCCATTTTACTTGCAGATTTCCTAGTATTCTTGGATGCACTTTGCAGCGCTTCCAAAGCCTGTCGATACCGAAGTGCTTCAACGCGTGTACAAGTCCATTTGACGATACCAAAGAACTGGACCGTAGTGGACGGATCGACGTCTTCAATGTCCACAGCTTGTTGCTGGTCGAGTGGAAGAAGGCCGTGATGCACACATCGATCCAAGTGTGTACATACCGTATTCACCATCGAGATATTGTCGTTTAAAAGAGTGTGAAACTTCCTCTCTTCTGTGCCTTCCATGATCGCAGCACCCAATTCAGAGTGCTCATTTTGCTCGACAGTATCTTCTTGAGCATGCGCAAATTCCAGAAGTGCACTGATGGATGCATCTAGTTCATCCAGCAACGCATTGCGCTGACTTTTGGCGAGATCATGAACCCTTGCTTGTTGACGCTGACGCTCTTCTTGTATACTTTCATTCACTTCCGGATCTTCACCAAGAAGGAACGACCCGAGCTTATTTAATAAAGAAGACATCGATTTGCAGCCGTCTTGGAAAGATATAGAGTGAATGTTCCGACAAGACTCTCCCGATCGAAGCGTCGTGTCTCTTCATTGCGTCTGCTGAGACCAAGATGTGGATATTACGACGGTTGACAGTACCTAAAACACCTAACTTCAATATTGAAGTAGTCTACGTAATCAATGTCAACGATAAGCCAATCGGAAGGCCAAAGATTTCCACGACATTTGCCGATCTTCCACCACATTAGCACATTCCTCTTTGATAAGCATGGAGAAAATGTCGCTTTCGCTTCTGCTTTCTGTAGTGCTTGCCACGCTCACGACATCTATCGATGCGTTTCGTGCCCATCCGCCCATCATTGGTATGATGGCACATCCATTCACAGGTCATGGAGAATACATCGCTGCTTCGTACGTCAAGTGGGTCGAGAGTGCTGGTGGCCGCGTCGTTCCGATCCCATACCAAGCATCGGACGAGTATTTGCGTACACTTGTTCCCCAACTGAATGGCATCCTATTCCCTGGAGGCGGTGCTGCTTTGAGCCCTGCTGCACAGACTGCGTATGACATTGCGATTGAGCTGAATGACAAAGGCATTCACTATCCTATTTGGGGCACATGCCTTGGCTTCGAGTGGCTTCTACAGATCACGTCCGATGACGTAAATTCGTTAAACTCTGGTTTGGAGTCCGAGAACATTAGTCTCCCGCTTAACTTTACAGATAAAGCGCATGAGAGCCGATTGTTCTCGAGAGCGAGTGACGAGATCATGGAAATATTCGCTTCTAAGCCAGTGACGATGAATAACCATGGACTAGGCATGACACCAGAGAGGTTTGAGTCATACTCCTCGCTGACGAGCTTCTACGACGTGCTTTCTCTCAACAATGACGATGCCGGTGTTACGTTCATTTCCACTATAGAGGCCAAAAAGTATCCCTTTTACGCTGTCCAGTTCCATCCGGAGAAGAACATGTTTGAGCTAGGTGAGTTCCCGGATGGAATACAATACGAAGACATCAACCACTCGGAAGAAGCCATCTTGGTTTCTCAATATCTTGCCAATTTTTTCCTCTCGGAAGCTCGGAAGAATGAGCTGCACTTTGATGACCCTCGCGTGGAACATAAGTCGCTTATTTACAACTACAAGACGAACACCATGGCTGATCCGGTGTTCGTCCAAGTCTACTTCTTTAAGCATGATGAACATATGAGCTACTGGCGGATGGAGTAATGGAAATAACAAAGAATCTTTTTGATTTGGATGAGCTTGTTTCTTACAGCACCTCGGTGAGGATGAAACGAGCTTGACCTTCCTGGAGGTTTGTTGCTTGGATGCGGAAGGCTCCAGCAGTTAGGACCATATCCTCTGCTGCTGCCGAGTTCCAAGTTCTATCGTCCTTTACGTTACCATTGGACACTTGGACGCTTGCATTGTCAAGTGCAACCATGACGGCATCCGACGCGAGGTCCAAGCTGATGGATTCAACGTCCTTCGTCAGAACGAGACTGTAGACACGACAGCGGGGTACTTCATTCAACTTTTCCACACCAGTCACGCTCTCGTGAGCGGGAAGATCGCTTGATAAAGCGATTTTCGGCTCGTCTCGAGCAACCTCCACTTCAATAATCTGCATCGGATCGTTCAGTGTCTGCACAACGTGGATGCGGCGGTCGACTGGATGGTCTCGGCAGAAGACCTCTCCTTTCTTCTTCTGCAGTGGCTGCCAATCCTGGTCTTTAGAGCACTCACGAGCATTCAAGCCCGACGCAGCAATGTAGACACCGTAGCGAACATGCTGATGCCTATCCTGAGCGTAAGTATGTGCGTCCTGCTACGTCAGAATAAGATTGTACCATTTGCAGGTTGTTTGCGGAGGAAATTGGACGTTCACAAGACGAGCAAAGTCGTTCACCCATCGCTGCTTGTGCAGAGGTTCGTCGTCAACGGGAATAAATCTATCTGGGTCGCTACCGTCCATATTTAGTTGGGAGAATATTCGAAACTGAGTCAGATCATATTCGTTATTCAAATTTTTTATTACAGACACCAGTAGCGATTGGCTCTTTCGGAAGTTGTGCATGACTTATGCTGCTTATATGTGGCAACATGTCCGTTAAGAATTTATCCAGTAGCTACATCTTGCTCTTCCAACTCCTATTGACTTATGTCTATCGGTCATGCTTCCAAAACCGCTCTGTTTCGACCACCGGAGAAATGTTCGATCAGTCGTCGTCAAGAATTTTGTCTTCAAGCATTTTGTACTCAGGTGGACCAGAGATATGACGCGCTCATCCGACGAGACACGCCAGGACCCGATCTTAGAGCCGTAAGCGGCTCGACCAGGAGCTCATCCAAACTGCTTATGGGTATCCTGCATTAAAAACAAGTGTCCGCTCCGTTCAAATCATTTCAGCGGCAAAAGGGTCTAAAATCAAGTCAACTGCTTCAAAATACTCGCAGCGTTTGTGTATGCATGGGCTGATGTGACTAACCCCACGCATATAGCCGTCTCGAATCAGGCAAGCATATACCGTGCTTGGCGCTTTATGCGCGAGCGATAGTGTACCTCTGTCATCTATATTCAAGTGGTTATCAATGTAAAGAGCGCAACGTCAAGTCCAGTGACGTACACTTCCCGCCGAAAATCTGTTTGTTGATGGACGAGCAAGACACAGTTCAATTTCGTATACTTGCACAATCGAACGCTTCCGCCTCTTTTATAACGGCTTCGAAACCTTTCAGTCGCTACTGATCTCTACACCACGCACGCGACACCTCTCAGCGCACTAAACTTTTCGTCGTACATGGAGCACGCAGGGCGTGATACGGCCGTCTGCAACGTCTCCGAGGACGGAGGCATGGAGCGAGACATTGACATGGAGATTGCCGAGTACCAGCGCCGGAAAAATAGCAGAGTCGCCACGCCAGTCACTCATGGCCACAGCTATCGGAGAGAGGTGCCAAAGTTCGAGCCCAAGCGGACCATGTCCCAGCGCATGCTATCTCGAGCGCGCGAAGCCAACAAGTCACAGCCCGTACAGCGGAACTTTGATCTGCAGCGAACTCATAGCTTCCGGACCAAAGTCATGGAGAAACGCCCGACGAGAGATCCGGAAGTGGATTCTCGATCCAGTTCGTCGAGCGGATCTGGCTCGAGCATGTCGTGTGCCCAGCGTTTGGAAGCTCGTATCCATAAGAAGCAGGAAAAAGGACACAGTCACACGTCACCAGGACACTCGAGCAATCGGCACACGTACCCGTCCAAGTCTCTCCAGAAGCTGGAAGCGAGGCTCTCTCAGCTCTCAGTCGATACGGATCACCAGGAGACCAGACAGTCAGCTCGTGTTGTACGAGAACGCTTAGCGTCCGTCCTGGATACGCCAGCAAAGGAGCCGACGCACCAGTCTTCTTCCAACCCTGGTGTCTTTTTCAAGTTTGAAGGACCGCCATCGGGTTCTGGATCGAATAATCGTCCACGACGCATTACAACAGCCGACTCTACCGTCCAGGAGAATCGTCAACGGACCAACAGTACTTTGCACCTGGCGAATCTGTCACCAGAAGGCGTGGAGCACAAGTATCAAAAGCTAGCGAATCAATTGGGCGAGATTGAGACTGTCGTGGAAGGCATGGAAGCTTGCCTTGGAGCAGCAGCCTTGCGATCTCTAACGCACGAGATTCTATATGAGTTGGAAGGATTGGAGAAATCGACGGAGCGAATTCGGTCGCAAGGCGCCTCGCTGCTCATGGCATCAATGAACGCAGTAAGAGGGCAGACTGAGTTGGAGCAACGAGTGAGGCGACTTGTGTCACGTAGTAGTGCAGCTCAAGCGCGTATGAAGCTAGTCGAGTCGGCGATTCGACGAATGGTTGTATAATTTTTGTAGTGGGGATCAAGAGGCAGGACCATGCCGAGGGGGTGCGTAAGGAGAAAAGAAAGGATTTTTGGATGGACATTTAATTAAACGCATGCATGGATTGTCGTACACTAGTTCAGCGAGTTCTCTCGACCGTGCTTGATGCAGTAGCCGTTCTTCTGCACCCACTTATCGCACCCGCCGACCTTACACTTGATACCGCCGCCATGACCACGACACAAACCTCGCGACTGGCTGCTCTTCGGGCAGTCCGGGTGCTTACATCGAGCACCTCCGCCATGAGCCTTGCACAAGCCCCTCGACTGGGCCGTTTTATCGCAATTCTCATACGAGCACGGGGTCCCACCGCCATGTGCGATACATTTGCGGTTGGCCTGTGCACTTTTGGTACAATTCGGATGGGAACATCGCTTTCCGCCGCCATGGGTACGGCAGAGGCCTCTAGATCGAGCAATGTTATTGCAGTTGGCGTACCGGCACAGTCGACCTGTACGCAATGCGGCTGTGTTTGCCGACGACGCACTGGACAATAGGCCCAAAGCGCCGTCATCTTCTGATACGGACGACGTGCTAGACGACCTTTGGCGCATGTTTAAGTAGGAGACACCGGGAAGCGACTGCGAGTGCACGAGACCGACGGAATGCGGTGGTGTGGTCGACGTTGCGAGTGTCGACTGTCGAGTGTCCTCCTCCTCCTGGTTCCACGAGTCCGAGACGTCAGACGATGTACGCAGCGATAGCGGTGGCGGTCGCATATCGTTCACGTAAAAAGACTGGAAAGAGGGTAAGCGGGGACTGTCATTCGTGAACGGGTTATTACTTCCTTGGAAGAATGAAGGTGACGGCGCGGACTGCGCAGTGGCATGCGGGAACTGCGCGTGACGGTCATCACCGCGGCGCTTGCCGAGCGACTGCTGTCGTTCCATGGGTCGCATCTGCGACGTGTCGATCGGGACCGGCATCGACCGTGGCGCGGCGGACACCAATGGTCGCACTTGGTTCGTGGAGTCGACGATGGAGAAGGGCGGCGCCTGCTTGAAGGTCTCTGCTTGGGCCATGGGCGCAGGGTTGGCCATGATTTGATCCCGCGTGCGCTGCCAATCCATATCCTCGAAGACAAGTGGGCGACCGACGGCTAATTCAAGAGTGGCGGCTACAGCGTAGGTCGTGGCAAAAAATAGTCTGGACGGGCTTTGTAACATCTTGAGACAGACAGGTGAAATGTGTTTATAACGGGTTTGGATTAAAGGAGGCCGAGAGGAGAAGCTTTCGTCATAGAGAGACGATGATGTGTTGCGAGGTAAGGATATCGACGAGGTAGACGAACGGTGAGAGAGGGAAAGACCTAGAAAACCGAGGTTTCCAGTGACTCGTCGACCCTAGACAGTCGTTCGATCTGATAACGCTCCCGACCGGTCAAAACACGGGAGATAGAAAAGCTGTGCATCAATCGACGTCCTACTCTTTCTGAGTATGCGTGCTGGTCGAGGTACAAGATGGAGGAAGGAAAAAGCGTCAGCTTCTCATCGATCGGTCTCGATGACTTTAAAGGAGGAAAGAGGTCGATGCGAGGCATAAACTTGTTTTGACTTGGAAAAAGAACCAGGTGGGTATGAAGCGGTTCTATGCACACGCTAGGTAGATGCGCATGAAAAGTGCATGCTGTCGGCGCTCTTAACGACAAATTATGGCTTTGCTTTCACCATCCGCTCAGCGGATCGACAAGAGACGCGGCAGATTTATTCTGGTTTCTCTTGAGCTACTTGCTTGGCACCCTCTTTTAATAATCTGCCACCATTTAGTCTAAAAACGCCAAATAATGCCACTTTTGAAAAATGTCCGATTTATTCTGGATATTTTCGCTACTTCAGCAGCACATCGGCGTGGTGGTGAATGTGATCCTCGATCAATGTAGCGATCGTATAATAACTGTGGTCATATCCTTCTTGCATACGCAGCTTGAGTGGCTGCTTGACGGACTCACATGCAGCTTCGAACGCTTCCGGAAGCAACTGCTTTTGCTGTAAAAAGTTATCGTCTGATCCTTGGTCGATCAAGATCGTCGATGCCAACGGACCGGACGACCGGATCAACTCTGTCGCGTCATACTGCTTCCACGTCTCTTGCTCCGTACCCAGGTAACCCGTGAATGCTTTCACACCCCACGGACATTGCATTGGATGGGTAATCGGGGCGAACGCAGAAATCGACTTGTACAAATTCGGATTGCGAATGCCCAGAACCAAGGCACCATGACCGCCCATGGAATGACCCATGATCGACTGCTTGTCTTCCAAGACAGGGAAGTTGGCATTAACGAGCGAACGCAATTCCTTGGTCACGTACGAGTACATGCGATAATTCTGCTTCCACTTTGGTTCGGTGGCATCCAGGTAAAAGCCGGCGCCAGAGCCAAAGTCGTAGCTTTCGTCCTCTCCTTCAATATTCAGGTTACGAGGAGACGTATCAGACGTGACGATGGCAACACCACGCTCGGCAGCAGCTCGTACTGCCGTCGGAGCCTTCACGAAAAGCAGGTCGTCGGCGCACGTGAGGCCAGCAAGGTAGTAAATGACCGGCACCTTGTTGCTCTCACTCGCGTTTGGAGGCAAGTAGATGCTAAAGGTCATCTTGCACTTGGTCTCGGTACTCTCATGCGAATACTGACGGACACTTCCGCCAAAAGACTTTTTAGAAGAGATTAATTCGGCCATCTTCTCGATCTTCTCCAATCGTGTTCTGAAATGGATCGTTCGTTAGAAGTCGACTCGTGTATCTGGATTGGCTAGATTAGACGACATAATTTAAATAAGACTTGATTTGATTTGTGTACGTACAGAAACGTTTCGACGTGTTTAGTGGATAAATCGTGCAAGATTGGAAAAGTATCTTGGGCAGATGTGAATATGGGGAGCCAGGAAGTGGACAGATGATTGTATGCATTGCATTTCGTATGTAGCGTAGCGGATACTTGCTTGAAAGAGAACGGTGATGGGTGTGAATAGTGTATCCGGACTGGTTGAAACGACGCTTGGGATGGAGTATCGAATGGTCGAAACGCGGAGAGACCTTTGCAACATGCCTTCCTATCCATCCGACTTGCAACCTTTGTGTATGTGAATTTACGCTTTGTATCATATAGCTCGAGCGTGAGAGTACACTGCATTCACGTTGTATAGTTCCTTCTGTAAACATGAATAATACGCATGGAGAGCATACTGATTAACGTGAACACTTTGCACGTAAAGGCTCCTTCGCTACTTTTCCAGGCGTTGCTTTGCATGCACAACTGGTATAATCTTGCATACGAGGCAGCAACAATACTAGGACTCGCATATCGAGGTTTAGACCAAGTACCTTGTATTCCATGGACACTTCTAACCGATAGTCTTCCGCATGGCTTCCAGGTGTCTATAAACCATATCAGACTATGTATCCTTACTTGGTCCAAGCTGTACTGGTACTCGTATATGCAATAATCGAGAGAAATCGGCTTTATCAAGGTAAGTGATTATGGTACTATGCTCATACATCTCTTCCTCATGCACAACCACTGAAATCGCTGTAGCCTCCAAAGTCAACAAAACGAAATCTCGTACAGCTTTAATCAACTCTATCCTGCTCGCAGGACCGACGATTGCCATCACAGCTTACCAACTTGTTGCTCAACAGCCAATGTGTGTTCCATTCACTCACTAAAATATCTTGACTGACTTAACGTCCAACGCTCCGTGAATGTAGACCTAGTGGAAGTCTAGCCGTGAACGTCGTCGCCATCATCGCTACTAGCAGCGAAATCCTGCTCTCCACTCTATCCTTTTTATTTTTTTTAAAGCAGGAGAAAATTATTCTAGACAAAGCATCCTAATCCATACATCAACACGATACTTCCTCTCCAGCACCACTTTGCTTGCGGTAACTCATGTCGGCCTGTATCGTGGCAACT
The DNA here is from genome assembly GCA_023334545.1 of Salisapilia sapeloensis. Lineage (NCBI taxonomy): Eukaryota > Oomycota > Peronosporomycetes > Peronosporales > Salisapiliaceae > Salisapilia > Salisapilia sapeloensis. The sequence continues at coordinate 21,234 of JAADVB010000037.1, forward strand.
TAGATGCGCAATATATCGCTCCATAAGTACCCATACAAACACTATATCGAAACCAAATGAAAATGTCCGCACTTTGCCAAGCCATTCGCCGTCAACCGCCGCAGCCGACACACTTATCATTCCCCGAGTACCTCGGTGATACCACCCCCACCTCTCAAAGCACACTAGCCATGGCTGGATCTGGACTCGCAGTGCTCTGCACTAGCAGCGCCGATAGCATCGACCGGCTCGTCGCCTCGGCGCAGAAGCTGCAGTCCCAAGGCCTGCGCATAGCTGCACTGTGCTCACCAGCCTTGCAGCAAGCGCTCGTAGCCGCAAAAGTGCCGCACGTCACGATCGCTTCCCCGCAAGACGTCCAGCAATTGATGGCCGACCGCGTGGAAGCTGTCGTGGCTGCACCGCCTCGTCTCGAGAGTGATGCACCTGTTAAGCGCCGTCAACGGGAACTGCACGACTGGATGAATGGCGCCTTCCCTTTCGTCCGCACGGCTGCATGGAACTACGCCCAGATCGCCGTTACCTTGAACGACGACGACACTAGCAAGCTTGTGGATCGTGTCTCGAACGAAGGCCGATTGTCGCTGTCTGTGCAGGAGCGCCGTCAACTGTCTGAAAAAGCATTTGACTACTTTTCCAAGCTCGACGCAACGATTGCGGCTACCCTTCGCTCTGAAAACCGTATGACTACCTATATCTATCTTATGATGAACTTGTATCGATTCATATTGATACTATAGAAAGTCTACATGACGTCCTCGTCGTTGGCAATGGCGGTCGTGAGCACGCTATCGTGTGGAAACTAGCGCAGTCGCCGTCCGTCCGCCAGATCTACGTCGCTCCTGGCAACGCTGGCACTTGCAGCGATAAGGATCCTCGCATTGCTGATACCATCATCTCGAACGTCGATATCAAAGACTACGATGCGTTGGTCGAGTTCGCCGTCTCCAAGGAAGTCTCTCTCTGCGTCGTCGGTCCAGAAGCGCCTCTCATCGACGGTCTAGCAGACAAGATGATCGCTGCTGGCATCAAGACGTTCGGTCCGTCCGAGCAAGCGGCTGTCCTCGAAGCGTCGAAAGCCTTTTCGAAAGACTTTATGCACCGGAACGAGATCCCGACGGCTGCGTATGCCAACTTTACGGAGTATGAGAAAGCCAAGGCGTACGTGGAGTCCGTGGACCATGATATTGTCGTGAAAGCGTCTGGGATTGCTGCTGGAAAAGGAGTGCTTCTCCCAGAAACCAAGGAAGAGACGCTGCAGGCACTCAAGGACGTGATGCTGGACAAGGCGTTCGGGTCAGCAGGAGACGAAGTGGTCTTGGAAGAACGCATGACTGGAGAGGAAGTGTCTCTGCTAGCCTTTAGCGACGGCACCAACGTCGTGACTATGCCTGGTGTCCAGGACCACAAGCGTGCAATGGATGCGGATCGTGGAGAGAACACGGGTGGTATGGGCGCCTACACGCCTGCGCCATGCTTAACTCCATCCCTAGAAAAGGAGTGCATTCGTATCGTCGAGCATGTGATTGCTGCCATGAAGGAGGAAGGTCGTCCGTACGTGGGCGTCTTGTATCCTGGCTTTATGCTTACGCCGCAAGGTCCCAAGGTCCTCGAGTTTAACTGCCGCTTCGGTGATCCAGAGACGCAGGTGCTCTTGCCGATGCTATCGAGCGACCTGTTTGAAGTCATGATGTCTTGTGTGCAAGGCAAGCTGGACGCGTCTATCGTCCACTGGAAAAAGGGTGCAGCCGTCACTGTCGTCATGGCGAGTCAAGGGTATCCGGACAGCTACCCCAAGGGTCGCACCATCTCCGGTTTGGACCAAGCCAATGACGTCGAGAACGTCCACGTCTTCCACGCTGGCACCACTTCTAACGATAGCAACGTTGTTACGTCTGGCGGTCGAGTACTCGCCGTCACCGCCTTGGACTCTACCTTAGAAGCGGCTGTCAAGCGTGCGTACGTCGGCGTGAAAGAGATCCACTTTGACGGCATGCAGTATCGATCGGACATTGCGCTAAAGGGACTGCTGCGTAGTGCCAAGAAACTCAAGATCGGTGTGCTCGGATCGACGCGTGGAAGTAGTCTCCAGCCTGTGCTTGACGCTATCAAAGCCAAGGGACTAGACGCCAGTATTGAAGTCGTCATCAGCAACAAGGAGAGCGCTGGTATCCTCGCTCGTGCGAGAGAGCACGACTTGGAGAACCACGCTATCTCCTCTAAAGGTCTCTCCAGAGCAGACTTTGATGCCAAAGTCTCTGACGTCTTGCGTAGTAAGAACGTCGATCTTGTGCTGCTCGTAGGCTACATGCGTATTCTCTCGAGTGACTTTTGCAGTGAATGGGCTGGCCAAGTACTCAATGTCCATCCATCGTTGCTTCCAGAGTTTGCTGGTGGTATGGACTTGGATGTGCACAAGCAAGTACTCGAGGCGAAGAAGACCGAGAGTGGATGTACCATCCACTTTGTGACGGAAGAAGTGGACTCTGGTCCGATTGCTGTCCAGTTCAAGTGTCCTGTCGTGCAGGAGGACACGCCAGAGTCGCTAAAGGAACGAGTCCAGGCGTTGGAAGGACAAGCGTTCATCCATGCTATTCGATTGTTCCAGTCCAACCTCTTGACGGACGTTGGACAGACGAAGGGTATCACGTACGCGGATGCCGGTGTCAGCATCGACGCTGGCAACGAGCTTGTGAACCGCATTAAGCCCTACTGTAAAGCCACCGTCCGCACTGGCTGTGACGCCGACCTTGGTGGCTTTGGTGGCGTCTTTGACCTCCAAGCTGCTGGATACGACAAGGACACGGCTCTTGTAGCATGCACGGATGGCGTCGGTACTAAGCTACTGGTGGCCCAGCTCAGTGGAAAGCACGACACGGTTGGCATCGATCTCGTTGCCATGTGCGTAAACGACTTGGTGGTCCAAGGCGCCGAACCTCTCTTCTTCCTCGACTACTATGCATGTGGCAAATTGAGTGTGGAGGAAGCTGCGGATGTGGTCAAGGGAATCGCTAACGGATGTGAGCAGAGTCGATGCGGTTTGATCGGAGGTGAGACGGCCGAGATGCCGTCCATGTACGACGACGGAGACTATGACTTGGCTGGCTTCTGCGTTGGAGCCGTTCGAAAGCAGAACATCTTGCCCAAGAAAGTCATGGTCGGGTACACGGTGCTCGGTCTCGCGTCGTCTGGCGTCCACTCGAACGGATACTCGCTCGTGCGGAAGCTTGTGGACATGGCTGGTCTCCAGTATAAGGACGCGTGTCCGTTTGAACAAGGCAAGACGCTCGGCGAAAGCTTGTTGACACCAACGAAGATCTACGTGAAGCAGTTGATGCCTGCCATCCATGAAGGCTTGATCTCGGCCTTGGCGCATATCACTGGCGGTGGACTCTTGGAGAACATCCCGCGCGTCTTGACGGATGACTTGGCTGTTGAGTTGGAATGCAACTCGTGGACGATGCCGCCTGTGTTCCAGTGGATGAAGTCGGTGGGCAAGCTGGACGATACGGAAATCGCTCGGACTTTCAACTGTGGTATCGGCATGGTGCTGATGCTCCCGACGGAGAATGTCGATGCAGCGATTGCTAGTATTGAAAAGAGCGGAGAGAAGGTGTTCCGAATGGGTCACGTGGTGGAACGAGGTCCAGACGGCGAGCAAGTGATCCTGCAAGGTCGACTCCAGTAGATGTAGGAGGTAGCATGGCGTAAACCTCTTCACAGTATACCCATCAGCTGCCCCATTCTCTACCAGTCAGCTGGATCAAGCCAGCTATCCATTTTCCAAGCACTAGTCGTCGCAATTGACTTCATCTCTTTTCTTTCCTTCGTCACGCGCTTTCTTTCTTCTGTCAGATACGTTCCGATGGGACTCGGATCATTAGATCTCTCGTCCGACGCGATCTTTTGTTTCTCAGATACGTCGTGACGACTTACTGCCACTCACGTGGGAGGAGATGGATTATCTGCCAATGAGAGCGTTTGCAACCAAACCAAATTTTACCGCAGTCACAATCGAAAACCTCATAAAACGCACAACTCATCGACCAAAGTACTGCTAGCAAGAATGAACAAGACACAGCCGGAGGAACGAGAGGTTTTGACTGAAATCGATGCAGTCGTGTCGGAAAACCCCGAGTTTGGACAAAAGCGTGTCGCGAATGCCCTCAAGGAGCGCAATCCGAACTGGACGTTGAGTGAAAAACGGGTCATCAAACTCTTGAAAAAGTATCGCGGATCCGACGACAAGAGCTCCAGCCAGTCGGGTAGCTCGAACGGAAACAGTCCCTGGACGCTGGACCCTCACACCGGCAATGAGCCTGCTTCCAACGGAAACGGACATCGGGTCACAGAGACCATTAAAGAAGTAGTCAAAGCGCCAGTGCAGGCCGTGACGAAGAAGCAGGACGAACCTGTCAAGGAACCCGAGGACAACTCGCCCAAGGCCTCGGAGACGACTGCTAGCGACGTGCGATCCAGCCAGAAGTCGAATGACGCGCGCAAGAGCGAAGAGCGAGTGTCGGAAAAGAGTGAAGGGGGGAAGTCGAGCAAGATGTCTGCTATCAAGCACAAGGTGATGGACAAGGCTGATGAAGTCAAGGAGCGCATTTCCGGCCTCCACTCGGAAGAGCCCAAGCCAGAGTCCCCGAAAAAAGAGGCGGAACAACCAAAGTCACCTGTGAAGCAGACCGAGCAACCACAGGAACCTGTCAAGCAGTCGCCGAAAAAGGAGCAAGTACAGCCCAAGGAGTCTCCTAAGAAAGAAGAGGTACAACCCAAGGAATCACCGAAGAAGGCACCTGAGCAACCAAAGGAAGAGCCCAAGGAGGAAGAACCCAAGAAGGAGGAGCCCAAGGACGAAGACATGGACTATGTCAAGGTGGAAGGCAAGAACGGCGAGAGTGCTTCGATGCAAGGATACGAAAAGGCTAGTGTCACGCCGAAGAACCAGGAGCGACCGCAATCTAATACGGCCTTGGACCGCGATGCTGAGAACGGAGCAACATGCGCATGCATCGTCATGTAATTTGCTTCCTTGGTGTCCCATGAGATGGCAGTGGATTGCATTTAACAAAAAACAGGAGATATGGATTTTCAATCTGTCGTTTATACGTTCGATGATGTCTCAAGCAAGCAAGATGGAGTGCTTCTCGCCACAACGGACCTTGTGACAGGACACTGTTAAGAGATCTGATGATGACGATAGCATGCGTCGCGTCTGATGCGGATAGCCCCACCAGTGGACGTCTCCATTTCGAGTTAGAACAACCGTGTGTCGAGCCCCACAGGCTACATCTATAGCTTCATGCTCTGGCGCATGAAAGTAGTCATGCGGGAGTTCGACGACTCGAGGTAAAGGTTGGCTGTCGACATCCGTGTGACCCTACACCAAATCATGTTAGTCGTGTCAATCGTTTTGTTCAGATAGAGCGCGTACGAGTTGACAATCTCGATTCCATCCAAAAGTGTATACATCTCCCGTAGTAGTAACGACAGCTGTGTGCCAATTGCCGCAATCGACCATTGTAACGGCGCCAAGAGACGTGTTGGTCATGTGGATGCCTTCTAATGCATCCACTATACGCGGTTGATACTCGTCTTGTGTCGAGTTATGGCCTAATTGGTGGTAAAGTCCCCACCCGAAAGTGTACAGGTGCTTGTCGTAGGAGATTAAAGCGCTATGGCCAAAGCCTGCCGCGACCATAGTAGCTGCTGGGGTAGTGGTAAGGACAGCAGGCACATGATGATCAGACTCAGACTGCAACGAGCGAAAGCCTAATTGGCCATACTCGTTACTACCCCAGCTCCATGTTCTACTTTCTGCGTCTATTGCCAAAGAATGTTTTGCTCCAGCTGCCATGGTTTTTATCGTGACGGGAGTAGTGCTGTCGAATGTAATCATTGTTGGCGTCGAAATTGTTCTATTTATGCCCGAGTCATGACCTGTCTGGCCGTTGCTATTCCATCCCCAAGAGTACAGGCTACCATTGGATGTCAATGACAATACATGGTGGCTGCCGCACGCTACTTGGGTGCATGTCTGTGGTATACTGAGCTGTATTGGCAATGCATGCACTACCATATACATATCAAAGTCATCTTTCGATGGCATTTGTTGTTTGTCTTGTGTTCCTAGCTCAGCGTAGTAGCTGATACCCCACCCAAAAACACTTCCATCGATACAAATTCCGATCGTGAACGTCTCACCGCCATCTACACTAACATATCGTTGCTCTGTATCGACATAGCATTCTCCATACAGCCCATACTTGTCTACTGCATTAGCAGCCTGAGTGTTGTCGAACGTAACAGAGTTCACGCAAAGACAACGCCCTGTATTCGTGCTACTTAGTAGCTTGTCATGCATTTCGCACTTTGTGTCCGCTGGATATGTCAGTCTTGGTATAATAAACGCAGTTGTTCTAAATTAGTTGACTATCATTTTGGACCTGACACAAATATCGAAAATGTCCCACTGCCACGACCAGCACGCTTCCCATGGAGGTGGCCACAACCATGACCACAGCCATGATCACACGCATGAAATAGAAGATCCGAATGGCGAGTCTCTGTACCCATACGTCGATACGAGCAAATTGCGTGCTCTAAATGCCGAGGAACCAAGCCAAGTTTCGCATCCGTTCAAGCCGTATGATGATCGTCTAAATCACGATCGCTACCTAAGCTCCAACGACGACGATCCAGAGCTCATCCTGCACATTCCGTACAAATTTTTCTATAAAACATTAAACCATATCTAACTCGTGTAATTGTAGATTCACAGAAGCTGTGAACATCAAATCGATCTGTGTGTCTGGAGGCGAAGATGGATTGCATCCAAAGGAAATCAAGATGTACGTAGGAATATACTCATTCATTCCCTATCAACTTGTTAATCTGCATCCATAGGTTCTGTAATCGAGAAGACATTGACTTTTCCAATGCAGGAGAACTGCCTTCCCAACATACTCTGCAGCTTGTCGAGGACTACACTGCTGAAGTCGAATACCCACTGCCGTATGCTCTTCTTCCCCTCTTGTATCACTCGTATCTGACGACTTATATGCAGCGTCCGAAAGTTCCAAGGCGTCAGCAGCCTGACACTGTTTGTCGAAGACAACTACGGTGGCGACGTCTCCAAGATCTACTACATTGGCCTCAAAGGAGAGAGCAAAAAGGTACGTCGGTAGGAAACATTTAGCCCGACAGCCTATTCACACGTTGTGCATTCGATAGTGGCGTCATGGCGTTGTCGAAGCTGTGTATGAGAGCAGACCGCAGGCGTCTGACCACAAGGTCAAAGGAGATCTACAGGGCTCAACGCGCCTCGCATAAGTTTCCGAGATTAAATCAATCTATCTCTTAGCACAAAGCTGGAGCATATCGCTCTTCCCACTCCTGCTGCCGTTTCTCAAAGTCTGTAAGCGCTTGGTGTGCCTTCTCTGCCTTCTCCTCTTCCTTTATACGTTTCTCGCTAAAGCTTGCTAAAAGGTCCTGGAGTTCCGACAATAAGTCCTCTCCATTTCCACTTGTACCTGTTGTCGCACTCTCACCTGCCTCTACCTCTAGGTCCTCAGGCTTCTTGTCTTCTGTCCTGATAGACTTCTGGAAAGACTTTAAGCTCTCTTTTTTAACGTCTGTTGATTTATCCTGTTCGGAAGACCCTTTCTCGCTTGAGACATCTTTACAATCTTCATAAGAACCGTACGAACCGGTAGACTGAGGCGATGAAGCTAAGAATGCTTCCCACCGTGCTCCTCGATCTTCATCTGACGAGACACTAAAGTCTAATTCTCGCCTGGAAAATGAACTCCCACTCCTTCCATTCGTATCTGATGGCCTGGAAACTGATTGGACACTATCGTCTACTTCTTCAATAGAAGAAACGGACGACAGAGGAGGTCCATTCCACTGTTTATCAGCAAAGTAGTCACTTGCAAACTTTTCTTCCTGCTTTAACGCTGGAAGATGCTGTGTCGTATAAGCTATCTGCTTTTCGTCCTTTAGTTGATCGATCTGTCTACGCAGTCGTCCGCACTCTTCCTCCTGTTCCTTCTGAAGAGTATCAAGCTTGAGAGTATACGCGCGCACGATCTCATTTGTATCGGATGACTGGAGCATCTTCACTTGTGTCTGTAAAGAATCAATTTCTGCCGTCTGTGCTACTTTATCCTTTTGTAATTGATCCACTCGATCTGCTAAACTACTCTTAACTCGTTTCATATCCGACAGACGCTCGGATAAAGTGGTATTCGACTCTTCCATCTCCTGCATACGATCTGCATACTGCTTGTTTTCATTCTGGAGGTCATCTACTTGCTGCTTCAACTGTGTCACTTGATCACGTAAAGGATTTAACTCTTTTTTCTTTGCATGATCGTGATTCGCAAGTGCACTTTCGACGTCATACAGCTTGCGCTCGAGATTCGAATGCAGCATCGTGCGCTGGACAAGCTGCTTTTGCAACTGCTGAATCTGATTTCGATCTGCTACTGACTTGCATTCGTATTCTCGCTGGGTTTTACGCAACAGACTTTCCACTTCACGACGTAATCGGTCGTGGTTCTGTGCCTCGTCTTGTGCCTGCTTCAGGGCGTGATGAAGCTCTTGGAGCTTTTCTCCTCGAAAGGATGCAATGGATGGAGTAAAGTCTTCTGTATGAGACGTACTCTGCTTACAGCACGAGTGCCAGGTATAATGAGATGATCCGCTACTCTTCTTGTGCGAGCGACGACCTGTCGAATGCAATAATTCGTTACGTTCCTTGACCACTTGAGCAGCATATTTCTCCAGAAACTCTTTCTTTTCCTTCTCCGATGACATTTCTCGACTAAGCATCTTGACGTGACCACGCATCTGTTCTGAATCTTGCTCCAAAGTCGTTGCATGCAGTCGCATGTGCGTCACGAGGAGCTCGAGCTCCGTGTACTTTGGCAGAATTTGGAGCACATAGCTTAATAGTCGCTGTGGTTCAGACGTTGGTGGTACAGGAGGTAATGCGTGACTCTCTACCTCTTGTTCCACCTGCATCCAAGCACTATCCGTCTCATACGCCTCCATTCCATCCTCGTACTCGTGCTCCATGGTTGTCGTACTGAGGTTTTGGCGGCAAGGTAATTAACCGTTAAATAGCTGTTAGGGGGATGACAGGAGTGATGGTAACTTCAACTTCGGACAAGCTATCAGGACAAGAAAGAGATGAGTGAGACGTCGAGCGTGCACGGCCGGCGTCGAGCTGGTATGACATCACCGATGCCGGATATGGATGATGGAGAGGATTTGGTGGAAATGAAGTCGACAAGACTTCGGCCGCAATTGCGTTGCAATGCATGCTGGGAGATTCTCCTCGCAGACGCAGACGCAGCGCAGACTTGTTATCGCACAAGTTGCAGTCATATCTTTTGCGTACGTTTGCCCCTGTATGCTGTATTCGCCTGGAGGATAGCAATGGATTGGTTTGGCATAGGAAAAATGCGCTTACAAGCACTTTGGGTCGGGAAGACTGGTGTGTCCAGGATGTGATACAGGTACCATTGTGTGCTGCATCCTACTAGACGTAGCGATGCACTAACCACTTGGATTGCTTTGCACTAGATCTGAGCGAAAGGTGGAAATCTGTATTGAACATGTCGTAAAGTGAAATGTAACATGCAGCATGATGTGACTGCAGCGGTGGTATCTATGAGACGTAAGACAATTCAGAGTAAAGCGCAAAGTAATAGGAATATTGTAATGTAAACTGCAAATTTTACACTGTAGAACGGTGCACGGTGCTGTAGACCCAAAGGTATATCAAGTTTTCAAGTCGTGAAAAGGATTTCGTGATAGCAATGGAGGGCATATGAAGAGGACGGAAGCGATTTGGGAGGAAATGGTGGCTGACCCGTCTGCCTGCTTTGGTACTTCAATCTATTAGTATGCATTGATTAATTTGCCAGCATTTTACTATCTTACTCTGTAGAACACTTTCAACAAGCGCTCGGTAGACTCTTTCACTTCTACCCTTGAATCAAGTACACTTGTATGAATAAGCTGTCTATGCTCCTGCTTTCAACAGACTTTGTGCTTGTACGAACTGGATCATTAAATATCCCTACCTAGCTAGTACCAACTAACTCTATGATGATAGTTTCAATTGGCCCAAGATTCGTATCGGTATGATGCATTCATCGAATTCTCAAGCTATTATTGACTTTTGTGTCCATCATAGTCAGGTTCACGTTTTTAAAACTCATAAGAGCGACGAATTGATCTAATAGGAATGCATACTCGATGACAGGAAGAAAGTCGTAGACAAATGGGTTTGATTTGGCATCTAGAAATTTACTGTCTATAGCATTTCGTTAACGATATACTGTACAATGTAGCGGAAGAGCAGAAGGCGTACCAGGCACAACACGGTGAAAAGTACATTCAGCTGAAGAACTACACGGACAGGATCGAAGCAGAGGTCCAAGAGATGAAATCCAAGCTTCAGACTTTAACAACGTCCAACGAAGAACTGCGGGAGGTCAGTTGGGACGGTAAAATAGTCATAACTCTATAAGGATACTGACTCGTTCCAGGCGTACAAAGAGAAGTCACGCAAGTGTCGGAACTGGGAGAAGATGGTAGGATAGTAACTTGCTGTAGAAAGAGATAAAAGTAGTAAAGTGAAGGTCTAGTGTCATGCATTAAAAGCGCAACACGGAGGCCAGCGACAGTTTGCTAATGAACCATCATCTCCAACGGGGTCCATGCATTCGACAATGATGCAGGATAAGAATCTCATGCCACAGTCACCATCGCGACATGGGCATGAGAAGCGACAAAGACGACTAGCTTTTGGATCTTCCATGGCTAGAAAGCCACCGTCACGGCCACAGATGATGCAGTCTGGACGAGAGTCGTCTGCTTTTGTGAGGCAACGACCTAGTAACTCGACATTTGAACAGTTTCGGAGACCTCGATTCGGTAAATGCCTCTAATCCGATGCTATTCGAGCTGTCATCTGACGCATCGACCGATGTAGGGATGGATCGACCTATCCGTTCGTCTCAGGCACCCGACACGACGAGTCATTCAAGGATGACTCGACCGAAAACGCCATTGCAGGTCCCACACCGAGGAGGCATCTTTTCCAAGAGGTTTGTCCTACGGACTGTGTTTCGTTGCACTTACATCTTAACGGATGGACTTTAGACCGAATTTCCAACTCTGATGCATGCTCTACCTTTCGTCTATAACTTGATCTCGAAAGACTTTATTTTTGGATTGCTTGTTTCCGGTTTGTTTGTATCGTACGAGATGGAAGTAGAAATTCGCATTGTACGAGCTCATCTCTTGCTATCACTTACTGAATTAGCTCGTGAAGATGGCATCGTCTCGCTTTTACGTTCAGATGATGTCGAGCGACTTGGTTACGCATCCATCAGCCGGGATGCTCCTCCAAAGAAAAATGTTGTCCAAACGCTCCTGCGATGGAAAGATCAGCAGACGGACCCTACATTAAAGCTGACGATACCCATGGATATGAATGAACTCGTTCAGTCGTATGATGAAGAAGAGGATGAGAATCAATGTCCATTACCAAAGGTTGAATGTTTACTCTTCCTACTTTCTCATAAGAGCGAAACTACAAGTGATCGACCAAAGATCAGTCTTCTGACGAGAGCCACTTTGCAATTGACAGCACAAGATCTAAATGAAGTAAACGAATCGTGTGAAGTTGTTTTTCGGGCGACTCTAGAGGATGGTTTGGGAGAAATAGAGCTCAAGATACGTATGCAGAACAAGTTGGATGATAGAGTTGCGTCCTTCGATCCACCGAGTGGTTTCCAAGTCCAGTATAGCTCTCGAGAGGCATTTGAAGACAATCAAAGGAAGCAAGGTAGTCGACTATATTTATTGTAAATATATAAACTCTTGCCCATGGTCGTGTAGCTCAGAACCGAGAGAAAATGGAGGCAGCATTGCTGAAGCGGCTGAGAAGTGTAGAAGCAAAGGCAGCCAAGTATCTCGAACTTCGGGATGAAGCCGTTTACATGCTACGAAAGATGCATGCTGCTAGAAATATACAGCGTAGTTATCGCACTGCTTTGCGTAAAAGGCAAGAAATGCAAGAACGATTGCAACGAGCCAAGGCCGCGATTAAGGTGGCAAATAGATTACGTGCCAAGGAAACCGTCGTGCAACGTAACCGCGATCGGGCACAAGCTATGAGAGAACGCATTCGACGAGTTCAAGAGAATCATCAAGCAGTCTATGCATTCCAAACTGCACATCGTGAGCTCAGACACTGTAGACCGATGCAATTGGGCGTATGGAAACCTAGGAAGTACCCTTCACTTCAAGTTGAAGCTGGAAGTGACCAACAGCAGCTACTTGCCACTGACTATTATAATAATCGTCGAGGCGCAGATCCTGATGTTCCACTGAAACAAGATATCCAAGAAAACTACATAGACCTCGATCCTGCCCTCGTCCAAGCGATCCGCGTCCTCCACTTGAATGACCAGGATACATTCTAGGTATATCATTCTATATAGTAATTTTACCCCTACCAATGTCTAATTTGCTCTCTGTGATAAACCTTGTGCGTTGACAACAAAAGTGTGATCAAATCAATTTTACCACTTCAGACGGCATTTGCTCCAGTTTAGACGACGATGGAGACTCCTCCGACGCTGCAAATTAAGTATATTTACCAAGTTGTAAGCCTTTGATTGCATGTACTTACATTTCTTCACTAGAAACTTTGTTTGCTCTGCCAACTTGGGCATGCGCTTCGACCTGTCATCTTTAGTCGGGAAATCCCAACGTAAAGCCGAGCTAGTACCCAAGAAGAACTGCTTGTTGATGAAATTAAACCCTCAAACGCATGGCAATGCGCCAATGCAAAAGACCACAGCTCTATTATTCGCCAATGGCAAAATCGTATGCACGGGAGCGTCATCAGAAGACGGTATTCGGACAGCAGCACGACAGTTCACGCAAGTGATTCAACGCATGGACCATCCTGGTGTCAATCTGATCGACTTTAAAATCCAGAATGTCGTGGGCGAATGTGCCCTCGGCTTCCGTGTTCTTTTAGAGGAATTGTCCTTTGCATATGAGGATTGCACCACTGTACTTGACTTTCTACTATTTATATATCTATAGTAGTACTCATGATATGTACAGTACGAGCCAGAGCTGTATCCGGCGCTAGTTTATCGCATGGAGGAACCAACAGTCAAGATATTAATTTTCGTCAGTGGCAAAGTCGTCTTCACAGGATCCAAAGGTCCACAGGACTTGCACACTGCCTGTCAACGAGTCTATCCTGTACATTCACATCGCTCTTATATGCTTTCACTACAAAATATCTAACTTTGATACAGATCTTGCGTCAGTTTCAAGATGAAAAACCGGTACGATCGAATGAAACGTCGAGCTCGAACGCTCCAGTGGAAGCAACGATGGCTGCGTCGGAGGATGTGACGATAACTGAAACGTCCGATGTACACTAAGAGATCCAAATATACAAAAGAGGTCAAGACATCTACGGTGTTTATTTGATTTTGGCCGCATTGGCCTCTGGCAGACGTTCGATGACATACTTGCGACTAGAAATGTACATGATGGGTACACCTGGTACTTTTCGGATCCGGCGCTTGAGCTCCCGATCACACGTCGCTACAACATAACACCGATGCTGTTGGACGCGCTGGACGAGACAGTCATCTGCGTACGTCCCTTTGTGTGTGCAAGGTAGACGCTCGAATCGAGGGTCTTTGGCCAATCTGTATGATACAACATCAATTTAGGTGGAGGAAAGAGTTAGGGTATTTCATGTACGTACCGAAGGGCGACGCGGTATTTGTGTCCAAGCTTCTCCAGTTCTGCCATGACACAGTCGGTGATGCATGGAGTGGCTATAGGCATGTTCGTCAGCTAGATGTAATCGTATGCTGGGTTATATGAAAGGAACCTTTGGCGAGAAGGCAATCCATCATGGCCGAGACGATTTCCAGTTTGTTTTTGATGGAAAAGTTGATGAAATTCGTATCGACAAGAACGCTGTACGGAGGTCCGAGGTTGGTGTTGTACTTAAAGAAGAGGTTGGACGGGGTTTGGTCGCTACATGGCATACAATTAGACGGATAACAAGAACGGTTGGACGGATGACGTACATTTGCTTTGGAGCAGCAGCCTTCTTTTTCTTCATTTCATTCTCTTGTTGCTTCTTCTGAACTTCATTGCTGATATGAGGTTAGTGCGTATACTATAAATCTTTAGACAAAGAATAAACGTACATGCGAACGTCCTTGGGACTGATCATACGCTTGACAGCAGCGAATTTGCGTGTCTTCTTGTCTTTACCCTATTTTCAGCACAAGCAAGAAGAGCAAACATGGTAAGTCATTGTTCACATGGATTTATAAAGTCAAGACGCAAGTAGAAACGAGTAGAGAGATGACTACGCACCATGATGCCGATTCGTCCTTCGCTCCAGCAATTTTGTGTCGGAAGAGGTTGATGTATCAGGTCGTTCCAAGGTTGCGCTACTTTTTTAATACTAAAATGTAGTATGATGCGGTTGAGCTTTTCAGCTTGAAGTCCACAAACGACTTTCGCACGACCTGAAATAACATGAACCAACACAACGAGTGCTCTATCAGGTCGCAGTCGAGGTGATGGCGTCGAAGAAGAGCAATGGCAAGCGTCCATTGCGTCAGAATGGACATGTAAGTGCATTAAAGTTAACATTATTTCTTCACGAGCTCAGATATGCTCTAGAGTCAATTTGATGAGGATGACGGCCAAGCGATGACTTCATTCGATCTATCGGAAGAAAAGGAAGAAGGCAAATTTGACGACAATGGGCATTTTGTGTGGAGCAATGAGGATAAGGCTGTACAGGAAGACTCATGGCTAGAAGGCATCGACGCAAAGCAAATGGATGCTGCAAAGAGCGCAAAAGTAGATAAACGTCCATCACGTCCTTCCTACATATTTCTCAGCCATGACCTCATAGAGTCGCAGGGATGTCCAGAATGAAGTCGAGTCGGAGCAGATGACGGAAGAGAATGCTAACAAGACTCTGGAAAGCTTATTAAAACCACGAGAGACCGTCTTGCAGGCTCTGAAACGACTAGGTACCCCTCTCGACATCATTTCCATCAAACACACGTGCTCATCGGTTTTCCATAGGGACTAAGAAGCGATCCAAGGCTGGTAATAAACGTCGCCGGACAAGTGAGTCGGCGACAGAGCAGACTGCAGAAGAGAAGCAGCAGTTCAATCAGGTCACAGAAGCCGCTGACTTCCTCATCCGGCGAGGGAATGGCGACGTCTACAGCCAAATAAGAGAAGAGTTTATCCCGGAAGACGATCTAGTACAGAGGCAAGAGGATCAAGAGGGACATGTACGATTTAGTGAACCAGAGGAAACGAAACAGAGTCAAGGACCAGAAACCATGTGGGAGTACAGGGGCACGGACGGACAGATCCATGGTCCTTACCCTACTTCTACTATTGTCGCGTGGCAGCAACACGTACGTGCATGCGCGTTTGCTTTCGTAGAACCGTTCTAACAAGGTGTTATAGGGATACTTTAAAGGTTCGGGAGCTGTCCCGATGCGGCAGAAGAAAGCGACGGAATCAGAGGAAAAGGTATCGGCAGAGCAAGAGCTGCTGAACGATTTTGACGATAGTGACGAGGAGAAAGAGGACACTTGGGAGCAGTCGGACCAGATTGATTTCAAATCGTACTAGTGCATTCTTCCTAGCTTCAAGTCCATATTAAAGTTTTCAATCCTGCTTCTTCGTACTCGGTCGTCGACGCATACCAGCCGCCGACTGGGACGCACCAGCCGAGCTAAAGTCGGAGGAAGCGGCCTCACTCATGCTGCCCGTACGGTTGCCATACTTGAAGCTATGTACTTCTCCCACATGACCAGCGTTGGCATCTTCTTCGTCACTCGAGTCCTCCGCCATGAGAGGGCGATGACTAACATGTCTTGTTAACTCCGTTCACAACGCTGGAGAGATGGAATGTACCTGTATAAATCCTGTCGTGTCGATATCTCACCTGTCGTACGATAATGAGCATACATGTCCTGCATCCGACGTCGCATCGCTATAGTTTACATGAGTTTAAGTACGACTAGTAGGTACTTAACGCGCTTACTATCGCTCATGGACGAGACGCGTTCACTCAGGTATGAGAATGTGTCACTCGCCATCTCTGCTGCTGTTTTCTCCTGACTTGCGGCATTCGTCTGTGCTGTACCGCCAAAGTGCGCTGCCATGTCATCGTCTTCCATCAGTTGCTGTCGGAAGAGCTCATTTTGCATCATCTCGGCCAACGCAGCATCGCGCTGTTCCTGCTCGGAGGAATCTGGGAGCTTTAGAAAGTCGTCTGGTAGTTTATTCTCCCGAATTCTAAATGAAGCAGACTTTTTCGTATCTCTCGAACGCGCAGACGGAGTCGATTGCGGCGTGCCTTTCGTCGCCTGCACGACGGAACGGGCGTCGTTCGCGTCCATGGAGATCATCATGTCGATTGTGTTTTCCAAGTGTCCATGGTTCATCTCGAGCATATCAGAGAGAAGCTGTTCTTCCCATCCAGGGAACATATCCCGTAGCGTTGAGATGCCTTCTTCGTAGCTTAACGCCATGCTCGTGGATTAATTCTTGTTCTGCTTATGTATGAGGTCGTGATCTCATAATGATTGTTGCCTTTGATAGCAATAATTACAAGTATTAATGCAGGACAGACAAGAAATCGGACACAAAAACGCTTGATGGAGATGACTCGATCCGCGAGATGTCTTCTTGCATTCTCAATGCTTTTCTGCCTGGCGATGGCAGAAGAAGATGTTCGGACATGCAAAAGTGTTGGTGGATTAAAATTCGATGCGTCCATGGAGCCTATGCAAAGGGTAGTCGCAGTATCTCGTGAACCTAAGAGTCAGACAAGGGACTCAAGTGATATGTTCGTATGGTAATAGCCGAGGGAATTGAATGTGTGTGGCAAGTATGGCCACAACACGTGCTGCAATGCAACGCATGTCGATACGCTCAAATGGTACAACTTCTACATAAAGTATGACACAGACATACAGATGTGATATCGAATGTACACAGGAAGATGCGTGAAGCTGCTACTGCGAACTTTAACGACAAGTGCCAACAAATGACCAAAGTATGTCTATCCAACGTTAGTATCTTATAGATATACTGACACGAAAACGACAGGAAATGACTTGTGCTCCGTGCCACCCGGATGTCGGAACGTCTCGAGTGAAATCCGTTTGCCAGCGATTCTGCCAAGACTGGTTGCTTTCATTCCCACGTCTCTCTTATCCGTCGTCAACTCAATATCTATGTTAGGTACGACTCGTGTGCGAGTGAGTACTATGCGTACAGTGCGACTGGCAGCCTCCGCCCTTGCTATGGCAACGCACTCGTCTGTTCCCCTCTGTCAACCATTGCTACGACTCCATCCGAGTTCTGCAACCGGATGGGATACGAAGTGGGTGATGCTGATGATGTGGAAGGCCAGGAGTGCTTCGATGGCTCTGTCTCCAAACGCATGGGTTCCCTTCCTCCCTCAGAACCTTGGCACGTCCAAGCGCAACGGTAGCTTTATAGTACCTGAAAGTATTCTAGTATCGGTACTAAGGACGTGTATAGATTCTGGGAAGAGCAGTCGACTAATCCGACGGAATGGGGCATCCTAGCTACTTTCGTCCCGTTCGCTCTGATCTTCATCACGTCACGATTGATGAAGTTGTGGCGAGAAGCGTCGTCAGTACCATCGATAGAAGAAGTGAGGAGGAGGCAGCAGGAGGCGTATGGAGAAGTGGATGAAGATGGAAGTGACGTCGATACTGACAGTGTGAGTGAAAGTGAGATGAGGGAAGAGATAGAGGAGACGGAAGTGTAGAGTGAGTGAGTGGCGAGTAAGAAGATAACATTCATTCCAACTCGAAATTAATTCTTAAGTCGTTGCAATCGCTTCTGTTCACCTTCCAACTGTAGCACACTACGTCAGCTCCAGTCAATACTAGGATAAAGACAACTACGTACCACTTTTTGAACACGTTGGAGCGTCGGTCCTTTCGAAGCGGAGCAGTTCTTTGGTTGGTATGGAGGCGTAATGACAACTTCACCCATGACCCGGATCTTTTGTCCATCCCATTCACAAGGCATCCTACAAGACGTACGTGAGTACACATATAGTATTTACACACGGCAAAGACGGTATTGTACGTTTTGTTCAGAGCGTCGAAGATGGCTTGGGCTTCGGCGCTGACGTTTTTGCCGATGGAAGCAAGAGCTCGTTCTGCCTGCTGCCTGTTACGCATCTCCAGCCGCATCAAGTCGTCTTCAGAGATGGATGGAAGTGTCTCCTGAACGTCCTTTGGAGCCTGCTTGACGACCTATAGATCATTCAGTCGAGATAAAGTGGATGTAGCATGCAATCAAGTCCTACTTCGATGTTTTTCAATGCATCCAACTGGAAGATCCTGGTCTTAGTCTTCTGGCCATTCGACTCTTCTAAGCACACATAAAAGTTTAGCTGTTGAACGATACATGCGTGGCAGTATCAGTAGCTACCGACGATGAGGAGCTTGGCAACGGGATCTAGCGTAAAGATAATGCCTTCCACTTGCTCCCCAGAGTTCGTGGTGACCTTCACGACAGCTCCGATGACACCTCCGTCCACATTCAACTGTGACGGCATATCCAGTTGAGCTCGAGTATCCACATGTGCCATGGCGTCCAAGCCGCTGTACGAATGGCGCGATTCGATGCGTGCGATGCTTGTTACAAAAGACGCCGGCCGACATTAGTGGCACCATTTACCTTGTACTTTGTATGCAAGTAAGACTAATATAACGAGATGTCAAGACTCGCCGCACAACCTGTGGCGGAAAACAACGAGGAGAGCTTGCTATGGGTCACGACGAGGGTACGTCGCTTTACTTGCATGTGTCTATGCTAGAGGATGCTAGGTGGATGTAGGTTACTCCTACCATCCAAGGTGTTGGATGCAGTATCCTCTTTGCATGTCGAAGCACCGTTTGTACGAGATAACAGACCAGACCTTGTCGTTCTGGTGGTCTCGTCGATCGTATATGGACATTTCTCCTTACGCATTGCTCTTTGTGTATTAGAAATCCAGATTCCTTCTCGGGAACAAATGGTGGACGCGCGTCTGCCGCTCCACTTCCGTGACCTGTGCTCTGGGATCTTGATCCCATTGAACGAGTGCCGACGGGAGACATTGTACCTCCCGTGGAAATGCCAGGACTTGCGTCACGCGTACGAAAAGTGCCAGCATGACGAGTACACTTCTATTTATCTATGTATCCAACTAGTTGCTTATGACTTTGCTATTAGATGGAAGAAGCGTGTGGCTGTGCTCAAGCAGAACAAGCGAGGATAAATTGATAGCGGGTACACGGCCAATGTTGCAGTCGAAGCGCTTTCCAATACAATCGATCGTTAACAAAGAAGATGCTAGTATGATATCCAACTTTTTTATCCTTTATCAGGTCCAAGGAAACGCACGCCAATCTCTTTTCTTCGATCGATAAACAGATCCGGTCTTTACAGTGCTTCAGACGCTTCCTGTACGAGATGCTCCAGCGTTGACTTCAATGCCTTCGCAGTCTCTGTTAAATGATCCACATCATTCGCAGACGCTCGCACAGCTTCTGACTCTTGGTTATCACGCTCTTCCACGTCCAGTTCCTTCGTTGGGAACTCCGAATCTTCAGGAAGAGCAATATCTCCACCAGCCTCCAACACTACTTCCTCTACCTCTTCTGCAGTATTATCCACAACCTCGCTGTCGATCTTTTCACCATCAACCTCCTCTTCCTCCACCTGATTGTTGTCCTCCAGGTCTTCATCTACCTTTTTGCCGTTGCTCTCTATAGCATCCGGTTCTCTATTCGCCACTTCTTCCATTTGGTTACTTTCCAAAGGCTCTTCCTTCGATTCCTCAACCTCCTCCACAAAAGGTTCTTCATCGATCTCAACTGCTGCCTTCTCTTCGACATCACCAGTCTCCTCTTCGGCATCAGCAGTTTCCTCTTTGGCATCAGCAGTATCCTCTTCGACAAAATCTTCCTCTGCAGGTGCTTCTTCACCAGTCTCAACCGGCCCCTCCTCTTCGTGAACACCAGCATCTCCTTGCGCATGCACCTCCTCATTTTCCTCCACAAGAGTCTCTTCCACAGTGTACTCCTCTACAGGTACTTCATCATCCTCAACGGGAGTTTCCTCCTTCTGAACACCAGCCTCTTCTTCCTTCACATGCACTTGGCCGTCAGCCTCAACAGGAACCTCCTCCTGAGCATCAGCCTCTTCGTCCACAAGATCCTCTACAGGAGTCTCTTCACTTTGAACAGGACTCTCCTTTTCCTCCATCTCAGTCTCTTCCAAATGCTCCTGATCACCATCTTCCATAGGACGTTCCTCCGCTGGCTCATCCACATGTCCTGTAGGTTCATCTTCAATGTCTTCACCAACATCCTCAGCATCGTCTCGCTGAGGTGGAGCTTTCTCTTCCTCATCGTCTATTATTTGCACCACAGACTCTTCCTCGCTCATGACTTGTGTGTCTACGAATGCATCAGCAGCATCAAGCGTCGTCACATCACTCGGCAGTCCGTCAAACGCTGCGTCATGCACAGCTGCAGCCAACTGCCCTTCCGACAGAGCATTCATATCTACACCAGATCTTTGCAACCTTTCCGCCAGTCGATGCACGATCAAGTCTGCTTCATTTGTCAAAAGAGCTCTTCGAGATGACCGAGATAGGTGCGACAAGTCGATCGCGGCCGTTGAAAAGTACACCATCAAGATCGTCACGCTCCATAAGAGAGCTACAAAGACGTTCATCCGCCACGACCGCCTCGTCGCAGGCTTCTCAATCTTTTCCTCTGGTAAAGGAGCTGCAGGTTTCTCCTCCAACTTCTCTTCTACATCCTCCTTCTTCTCTTCTTCCACCTGCTGCTTCTGTAAACTTTGCACATGCTGCTCAAAGTATTGTCGCTCCTCTTCAAATCGTTCGACCGTCGCTCGAAGCTCATCGTTCTGAACCTGCAGCTCTTGGTTCTGTGCCATCGCTTGCTCTAGTCGCGCATGCGTCTGCACTTGTTCCTCTCGAATGCGAACGGTGACTCGACCCATGACCTTAATCTGACTTTCCATCCGCTGGATGATGCAAATGAGCTCGACTTCCACTCGACTCCGCGTCTTTCTCGATCGAGAGAGAATGCGCTGGACAGTGTCTGACATACCGGCCGTCAATTGGTCAAAGTCTGCTTGCGTCGGACTAGCAGAACGCATAGCAGTCGAGGCAGCTGCAGACGCAACTTGGTTGGAGATATGTTCTGCTGCTACGGAAGGAGTCGCCTCCGAAAGCACTTGATCCTCTTGGATCGTAGGTGTCATCTCATGTGGAGGAGGAAGAGAGCGGTCATACGTCTGCTCTGCCGTCGCCTTCTGCTCCTCCGATGGGAATGGATCGTACGTCTGCTCTTCACTTGCGCTCTGTTCCTGCGATGGAAAAGGATCGTACTTCTGCTCCGTAGAAGTGGAAGCATACCCGTTATCTGTCTGCTCCCGCGATGAGAAAGGTCCGTACGTCTGCTCCGTAGACGTAGATGCATATCCATCATTTGTCTGCTCCTGCGACGGGAAAGGATCGTACGACTGCTCCGTAGAAGCGAAAGCATACTCATCGTTTGTCTGGTCCTGCTGCATAGGAGCTTCTTCCATCGTGTCCTCCAGCCGAGGAGGGAAGATGTCGGATGTCGGTGCATCAGTCGAGTACTCTGCTCGACTAACAAAATACTCTGACGCATGCACCGGCTCTGGAGATTGTTCCTGTACTACATTTTGCTCTGACTCGTAATTGTCATAGGATGGCGATTGGCTCTGCTGTCCATTGTACTGGTCTTGACTTTGGTGTCCATCGTACTGGTCTTGACTCACTGGCGCGTCATACGTTTGCATACTTGTCTGGTCATACTCATACGATTGATCAGCCTGAGGAGGTGGTACTGGTGACTGCTGTTGATGAGTATTTTGGATTGGCTGGGTGACTGCAAACGTCGAGGAAGCCACGTGAGATCGAGGTGGAGGTGCTTGGTACTGGTTTCCACGTGTCTGGTACGACTGGGGATGTGGATTATAAGCTGACTGTTGGGGTCTATTAAACGTCGGTCCTTGATACAACATGTTTCCAGCTGGAGACGGCGGTGGCGGAGCTGAGTGCGCTGCCGTTGGGAAGATGAGGTTGGCTGCATCTATACCGATGGACGGACGAGGCGACCGGATGTCCGTTGGAGGAGCGTACTCATCGGACAAGGGTCCTGTTAAGAACGGTCCGTTCACTTGAGAGAATAGCTGCCAATTGCCACTAACAGATCGAGGACTCTCGGCATACGACCCGACTGACAGCGTATCGTCTACTTAGGCATTTAAATTTGTTATACAAACGATCCAAGTAGAGTTTATGACGTAAATACCGGAGCAATCGGACGTGTGCCTCTTCTTGGGTGAGAATTGCGGGTATTGTGCCATCCCGAGGCACGAAGGTCTAGGCCGAGGAAAAGGATGTGAGCGACTTGATGTGCTCTGCGCCTTAGCTGAACTGACGCCCTCTATCCTTATCCTGCGTAGCTGTTAAGAATCGCTAGGTTTCAATACGATACGAACTTCTTCATGTTGTGTGTTTCTTACAACAACAACAGCAGCAGAATCGCTCGGACAGGCACTATGACGGTACAGATGTACTCAGCTACTTCTACTACACTTCAACGTCTGCACGTGAACGCCGAACGATTCTACCTAGGAGACTTCAAACCCATTGCAAAAGAGTGAAGCACATATCTTTAGTGTAAAGCATGCATTTATCATTATAGATGGAAACTATGCTTCGATGGCACCTACAAAGAAGCTTCTTAACATTGACAGAAGCATTATGCCGTTGGACCTTGTGCATCAAATGCTGGAAGCACACAGATACAAGACGAGAAAGAGTGACTGCAGCGATTATCCAATACCAAGTTCATTTTGAGTAATAGAAGCCTGAAACGTTTGATTCATCTTACAGCTCCGTCTCTTTATCCGCACTGCCATCTGCCTTGTCGTCCGGGAAGGCTGCGCTCTTAAAGCTCGTCGGGTCCTCATCCGCGCTCTCCTTATCATCACCGAATCCCTTGCGTTCCATCATAGCCACAAACTCCTCAAAGCTGATGAGCCCATCGCCGTTCGTATCGACATCGTCCATGACTTCTTGCGCCTGCTCCTCGCTGCCCATGAACTGCACCAAGTCCGCCTTGGTGATCACGCCCTGCTTCTTCGTGTCAAAGTAGTTGAACGCGTTGATCAAGTACTCTTCTTTGTTCGCCAAGTTCCGCTTCATTGTGGCTGCCAGGAACTCGGGGTAGTCGATCGTTCCGTCTCCATCAATGTCGACGCCACGCAGCAGCTCCGTCACCTCCTCTTCGATCATACCCAAATTCATATCGCGTAGAGCTGACGCTAATTCGGCAATGGTGATGACGCCATTGCCATCGGCGTCCAGCTTCATAAACTGCGCCTTGAGCTCAGCAATCTCCGTCTCGGTCATCTGGTCTGCAATGACGCCCAACGCCGCCTTCTTGAGCTTGTTGTGACCAGTGAAGCGCTTGAGGCTCGACACCAAGTTCGACGTTACGGCAATGTCCGTCTCCGGGGCAGCTCCAGACAGCCATGGGTGGTCCAGCGTCTCTTGTGCCGTCAGTCGCTTCGATGCGTCCACAAGGAGCAGTTTGCTGATGAGGTCCTTGGCTTCCGGACTCACATTCTCCCATTCCGGCGAGTCAAAGTCGTAGCGACCAGCACGTACGGACGCAAAGATCTCTGGATCAGTGTCGCCGTAGAATGGAGGGTAACCACATAAGAGGATGTACGTGATGACACCGAGACTCCACAAGTCACACGACTTGTCATAGTGGCGGCCCAAGACCTCTGGGGCGATGTAGTAGGGCGTTCCGACACGTGTGGTCATGACACCGGACGGCAAAACGTCGTCCATGCGAGAGAGACCAAAGTCGATGACCTTAAGCTCTGCGTCTTCATCGGGTGTGGCAAAGAGGAAGTTCTCTGGCTTCAAGTCTCGATGGACAATGTCTCTTTCGTGGCAGTGGCGGACGGCGTCACAGATCTTGCGCACGAGGATGGCGGCGTCGGCCTCACTATAATGTCCGCGAGCGATGATGCGGTCAAAGAGTTCGCCGCCGGTGCAGAGCTCCGTGATCAAGTGCAAGTGGCGGTTGCCTTCGCACACGTCAAAGAGCTTGATAATGTTCGGGTGGTCCAGCGACTGTATGGTTTACACGATCAGGGATGTGCATAACAAGCAGAGAATGGGCAGGTGGATACCTTGAGGATGCTGATCTCACGACGCATGGTCTCCGGACGACTGACTTTGGCCTTAGGGATCGTCTTAATCGCCACCTTTTCGCCCGTTTCCTTGCTAATACCCGTGCGAACCGTACCGTAGTGACCTATTCAACAGGAATAGCGTGTCAATACATTTCAATATGATTGCGATTAGAGCAGACGTACCATGCCCGAGCTCGCTCTTGTCGATCTCGTAAAAGTTATTGATATCTTTCAATTCACCCGTGATCTACACATGTATATAAACAATTAAGCACACTATCTCTCAGCCTACTCGTTCGACTGCACGTACGAGTTCCTTCCCACGACGATCTTTTCCTGGCGCAGGGGGAGGTTGGGTCGTCTGGTTTTGTCCCGACGGTACCGGAGATGGCACTTGCGCCGGCGTCGCGTTGCGCTTCGACCGTTTCCCACGTACGTGGTGTGTCCCGGTCTTTTCGTTATTCAGATTGCTCGTGTTGCTTCCCATTCTTTCACTCG
This sequence comes from Salisapilia sapeloensis, assembly GCA_023334545.1. Taxonomy (NCBI): domain Eukaryota; phylum Oomycota; class Peronosporomycetes; order Peronosporales; family Salisapiliaceae; genus Salisapilia; species Salisapilia sapeloensis. The sequence continues at coordinate 46,149 of JAADVB010000037.1, forward strand.
CGTCACGTGCGCAGGCGATGAGAATCTAGAAAATGGTACTCGTACCCGAGCGGATAATTTGAGGTGGGTGAATATCATGGCTAAATCCACCCTTCATGTCATTACAGATCGGACGGCGTGAAATCCATAGTATGACATATCACAGGTTCTACGAATATACAAACGCTATTGACAAGAGGTTTCCACACGATTAAGGCACACAGGTACTTCAATGGCTACATCGTCCTGACGTGTTGGATTTTCTCCCGTGCAGATCCGATGTGGATCGTGGTGGGTACAAAACCTGAGATCTATTCTTCCTGCGGATGGAAGTTGTTCCACGGCATGAGCGACTGGAGGAATAACAGGACTGGGTTCGCGTCGGCTGGAAGTTGGCCTGCAGCCTGCTGGGCTTGGATGTCTGCGATCGCTGCTTGTGCCTGGTCCTGGTCCATTTGCTGACCGTTGGGCAGCTGAGGCTGCTGCATCATCGGGTGATCCTGCGGCAATGTCGTCACTTCATCGGAAAAGTCCGCGACCGTCGCACGCATGTACTTGTCCATGACGTCCGGCAACACCGTCACCTGCTTGTTCGTCTTCTGCAACGACTCGGAGCTGACGGCCAGCTCCGCCGCTTGCAGGAGTAGACCTTGGTGCATTGTCACCTTCCACAAAGACGCATGACGAGTGACGTAGATGTCCAAGAGATGACTTAGCACACTGCTATCCGGCAGTCTTTTGCAGTTCATAAAGAGCTGGTGACTACGAACCTGCTTCCAGGACGGGCTCGACACGTTGATGCCGCTTGCATCCAAGAGAGGACGCAGGACTGTCGGGAACCGGATGAGTGCTTTTGCTAGTTGCTCCTTGGCCTTTTCCTTGTCATCCTGCAGAGCATAGGCCAAAGCGAGGGAGAATTGAAGACCTGGTAGGACGTCTACCGTCACCTCTTCCTTGTTTCGACTGTCATCGTGTCGATCGACCACTGGCGAATGGGATTCCATCAGGTCGACGATAAACTTGCCTTCTTTCGCAGTCAGAGCATAGTAGTCGATGGCCAGTAGCACGTTCATCGGGTCTCCAGTCGGGTCCATCGATAGCAATAGTCTAGCCGTCTCGAACGCACTTCGACTGCATCCTCTCCGACCCACTTGCTTCATCAGTAAAAACAATGCTTTAAAGAATCCGTCGTTATGCTCTACATTAATATCCATGCGACAGTCGCCTTTCGTCACGTCAAAGTCCGGCGACCACGCGAGCTCCAGGGCGTAGACGCAGCGCTTGATACAATCAGACGCGTGGTCCATCTGGCCATGATGCTGGAAAACTTCACTCATCTGGAGCAGGGCATCAATGTGGAACGGATAGCGCTGTAGGAACATGCCGATCATGTTCGGATCGTGCGTCTGCTGCAGCGTCTCGAACTCCTTTTGACTCTTTTCGTACGCGAGAGACCACGTGACTTCGTAGAAGCGACAAAAGCTACTCCATCCAGCTCCACTTGGTTTATTCGCTTTGCTCCAGCGAATACCACCACCCACAAATGTCGGTGGACGAGGCCATTCGTCTAATGGAGTCACGAGGTGCACGCGTTTCGTCACTTTATTACCAGCTTGTCGAGGATCTCGACGCTGTCGGTTGGCAAGGGTGTCACGGCCACCTCGGACACCGAATAGACGCTTCATTTCTTTATCAGCGTTGATGAACTTAAGCTGAACACCGAATAAGGAGCTAGCAATCTGTTGGTACTGTGGCGTCTCGTGGCGCGAGACATTCATATCTTGTGTTTGAGCTGAAAGCGAGTCAAGCAGTGCATCAACATCTTCCTCTTCGTGCTTTTTCTGCTTTCCGTTCTTCTTCTTGTTCCTACGTAATGGAGGTGAATGCATGTAATAAGAGACTGGACGACGTGGAGAGTACGCACTTGGATGGTTTAGGAGGTGGTGATTTTTCCACTGGTTTCGTTTCTACCACAGATGTACATTCTTCCTCTTCATTGTCACTATCGTTATCACTTTCGTCCGAGTCCGAGTCCGAGTCCATGAGGAAAGAGAAACCAGCACTCGCAGGCTTCTTCATTTCTAACTCTTCTTCGGAAGACTCGTCCACTTCCTCTTCAGCTTTATTTTGAGCAGCTAACTTGCTCAAGCGCTTTGCTTGACGTGCCGACCTACGACGGAAAGCATTCTATGGTTTGAAAGGGCACTTGTACCAAGATATGCGTGTTAAACGTACATGATCGACTGCGATTCTTCTTGGTCCAATTCGTTGTCAAAGTATTGTTCGAATATACTCGACTCAACCTTTTTAACACAAAATATATCCAATAAAGCATCTATTCAAGTTGTTTTTAGCCTTTTCAATCTTGTAGAGGTGTTGCAAGGCGAAGATCGATCCGATTGAACTGCACACTGCCTAACACCGCTTCCGGTAGTTCATCTTCCTCATGCCCTTCAATGACAAAGGCAATTCGTGCAACTAGTGCCGTCGAATAGGACCTGCATAGAGAAGCTGCGTGTCGAGCGACTCGGTCCGAGTTGATGTCCACTGCTACTTCGAGGTACTTGTCCGTCTGATAATAATCTGTTTGAAGGCAGTTGGCAACGATGAAAGGCTTGCTACCACAGACTTTCCGTACAATCCACGGTCCGTCAGGTACAGCCGGGATGAGTTTGAGTCGGCGCTTGCGAAAGTCATCATTACCTGCTACAAACCTCTCCCATAAACTCTCTGCTTCCAAATTCCTCTCTTCACGCTGTTTTTGGACAAAGTAGTGAACACTGGCAACAACAGGAGTACCAGGCACTATGAGCGTCACGGCAAGGACGAATGGCAGCCTTTCATTCCGTGCCTCGCTCCGCTTAATCAGTTTTTGGACATAACTTTTGCGGTGCTGACACAGATTCTTGAGCCTGTCTCCTTCGCCACTGAATAGATCCACCCACACAAGTTCCAACACTGCATTATCATGTCATATAACAGATCCTCTATCAATCAAGTACACATTCACTTACGAGAATCCTGCGAAGGTTCTTTCCGTTTGTTCACGAGATACTCTTTCGATCGAACGTGAAACTGCGCCACATCCGGCTGCGACCACATTTGTCGTAGCGTCGGCGGCTGGTTCATCCAATCGTCCGCATGCTCTACCTTGGCCACGGACACGGTCTTGTTCTCATCCGTATTCTCCGCTTCACGCACCACATCCATAATTCTTATGAAAGGTAAGTGCAAGACGTCAAGATGCAATGCGCTCGGTAGTTCTATTTCAATCCTTCTATTTTTACCTGCTCTGTAGCTAGGTACTATGCGACTCTTCAGATGACCTGGATCTCACGATGGACGACATATCAGTTTAGTAGCATCTATTTGAATAGAAAGAGAGAGGACCGAAATAAACGCTTAAGGGCTTGATGTCAAACAGGATCAGTCCTCGATTTCCATACCACGGCAGACTACGCAAGATCATTGTGGCACGTCTCACCGGAAGCGAAGATGACTGATACCAAGACGGTATTGCAAAAGCAGCTTCGGAAGGTCAAGAAATTTGCCGATGTAGCGTCGCCATTGGACCACTCAGATGCACGCTCTGGCATCTACTCGTCAGACTTTCGAGGCATCTACCACCTCGCCATCATCTGCGGCGGCCTGTACATGCTTTCCACCTTTATTAGCAATATGTCGAAGCACGAGAGTATTTTTGCCGACTCGGTGCTTTTGCTATCCGTCTTTGCGTCCAGGGGACTGATCGAAGTGCTCGCTACGTTTGCTTGTCAAGCGCTCTTCACGTATACTGGCATGATCCCCGTATTCATGGCAAGGTCCCCCAAGTACAAGGACAACATGGCATGGATCCACTTTATCCACCACGCGTTGCAAACCGTGCTCTTCGCCAGCACGATGGCTATTATCTACATCCAGAACTGGACGCTCGTACACTCTGTCTCGGTGTTTATGGAAGGCGTCGTTCTTTTGCTTAAAATGCATTCGTATGTACGAACACAGTTCGCTCTTATCACTGTCCATGGCGTGGAAGAGCATCCAGCTCCGACGTTCCGAGACTATACCATGTATCTACTCTTCCCGACGCTCGTGTACGAGACGAGCTATCCTCGTACGAACCACATTCGATGGGGCTATTTGCTAGAAAAAGCCACGAGCAACTGCATGGGCATGAGTGTCATGTATATCATCGTGACAGACCACGTAGTGCCTCGACTACAAGAGTCTGCATATGTAAACCCCGTGCTGGTTACGACGCAGCTCCTTCTCCCGTTCCTTGGAGTCATCCTCACGTTTTGGTTCGTCGTCTTTGAAAGCCTGATGCCTGGTATTGCTGAAGTCACGTACTTTGCCGACCGAGACTTTTACGATGACTGGTGGAACAGCACCACCTTTGATGAGTTCGCTAGAAAGTGGAATAAACCAGTGCACGAGTTCCTCCTCCGACATGTGTACTATGAAAGTCTTGACACGGGTCGACTGTCTCGTACGGAAGCGACGATGCTGACGTTCTTCATGTCTGCTGCCGTCCACGAGTGCGTCTTCGTCGTTGCCTTCCGCACTGTCCGTCTCTATTTTTTCGTCCTGCAGATGGCTCAGGTGATCATCATCATGTATGGTCGAGGGCTCAAGGGCACGCGTCTCGGCAACACTGTCTTCTGGCTCGGCATCATCGTCGGTGTACCTCTCCAGGCGGTCTTGTACTCAAGAGAGTACTTTGGTGGCGAATCTATCTTTGTCGAAGTCATGATTCCTATCATGATCGTGGGTTTTGGCAGTGCCCTCGTCGCATCTTTCCTGTCCGTGTCTTCTGGCCGAGTGTCCAAGACTGAACGCCGTCGATGTGATTCCGATGCTGCTAACTCCCTTGCGGTTGCAGCCAAGCAACAGCACGACAAGCAGCAAGAAAAGCAGGAGGAGAGGCAACAGGAGAAGCAGAAGAGTAACTAGTCTCGAGAGAAACATGCTATGTGTACAAATGAAATTTATCCACAGTCTACTTTTTAATCCTGTGTGCGTGGTTGCACCAGCACAATGTCAGACGCTTGGACGGTGCAGACTTCACAGTTATGGAGTTTCCGAGGCATCCGGAGCATGCGTTTGAAAAATGAGCTGTGGCCGACGATGGCAATGTGCTGTTCGTCCATATTGGAGATGGTTTCCATTAACTCGTAGATGCGTTTATCTAGGTCCTGCGGTGTCTCTCGTAGCGGTAGAACTTCATTTGCTTTCGTGATCGGTGTGATCGGGTCGTAGACGGACTTCTGCTCTGCATTCAGCCACCAAGATCGCTCCAAAGTTGTGATTTGTGAAGCTAAATGGGGAAACTTTTGCACCAAATCTAGCGTATAAAGTATTTGAGTAGTCTATCGAGTTATGTACGCATGCTTGTCAAAACCGTCAGGTTGCTGTCCAATGTCACAAGCAGTGTCAAGCATCTCTCGGCAGCTCGGGTCCACTATCGTGCAAGAAAATTACGTAAAAGGTCGAAAAGCTAAACGCATGATAGACGTACGTATGAGGCGGGCGTCACTGTCTTGAAATCCCATCGTTGCAGTCTCGATTGCTCTGCTAAGTGGACTGGAAATTATCTATACGAGGTGCATGTCAACTGTAGAAATCCATTGAATATCAAAATTAAAGCAATGTCTACCACTTCCACGCGTTTATTTAACTCTTCTGAATTTATTTGCTGTCGGAGCTTCTCCGCCTGATCAGACAACCAGCTCAGTGCAATGCTTAAGGACAGAAATGATCTTGAATCGAAACGACAGCTACCTGTCGCCTTCCTTTTTTGCTCAATGGAGCATCAATAATCATAGGGTCTTTCACGAATACCCACGAGAAGTTGTACAGGCTTTTCATCCGCCACTCGTTAAAAGTGGACTCGCCATGACGGATACAATACAGCGTTTTGCCCTCGTCCGACATGATGGACGAACCTCCTACTTGGGATTGAAAGTAAAAAACCGATATATGTAATTTACATAACCACCTAACACGATACCAAGTCGGATTTGCCACAAATGGACTTAAATGGTGATGAACGTAGCTCTGACTGCAGCACAAGACACAACAAGTCTACTGCCTCGTGCTGGAAAAGAGAAAGATGTGCCTCTTGCCAAGGGAACTTCAAGTTTTTCTGCCCAAAATGCTGTGTCCCACTCGGAGTACCCCCGGACGTCACCGTGCCTCGCTTGCGACTGCCTTTGACTGTTGATATCTGGTTCCATGATCACGCTCGGAAAAGCACAGCGACTCATGCCAAGACATTGGCGCCAGAAGATGTTAACCTAGTGCAGTGTAGGGCATCTGAGCTAAGCAAACAGGGTGCTACGCCACTGCCAGAGTATGACCCGAACACCACGTTCGTCGTGTACCCCACTGATACAGCATCCAAATTACCAGAAATGACCAAAGACGAGCTTGAAAAGCTTGAAAAAGTTGTCTTTATTGACAGCCCGTGGCAGAAAGCGCCTGCATTGCTACAATACACGACACTAAGCAACTTGAAATGCATCAAGTTAGCTGATCCACCCATGGAGAGCAAATTCTGGAGATACCATAAAGCAGGCGGAGGATGCGTATCTACCATCGAAGGTATAGTATTTCAATACGCGAGTGATGCAACCAATACTCATAGGTTTCTGTTCTAGCCATCCAATTACTATTGGAAGAATACAAGCAAGCTGCCTCTGCAGCCGGTATTCCACTTCGGCCTGGTGTAGATGAGAGCGACCTGTCTGACTTGTTGTACCTATTTGGCTTGCTTCGAGAAGTGATTGAAGAGACATACGAAAAGGATCCACAGCTTTGTATCCAACCTCCGACAGATCCAGCCGAGAAAGAGCGACGGCAGCAGTTGAGAGAGCAGAAAGAAGCTGGGAAAAAGCGAAAGATCGAGAACAGAGAGAAATTGTGGAAGAAGATGAAAGAGGCAAAGGAAAAAGGAGAGAATTTGCCCAAGAAAGGCAAGTGTTTTAATTGTCGCAAGCCAGGCCATGAAGCATGGCAATGCCCGCAGCCGTGTAGATTTTGCCAAAGTCCAGACCATTACACAGGTACTTGTCCGCAGAGAGGCAAGAGAGCGAATCAGCCACAAGAGCCACAAGGTCCTGTCACGAAGGCTATATAATTAAAGTCACGTAATTGTAGCGTGCGGACAAATGAAGAAGAGTAGAGCCCAGTTTTGCTCTTGATCAAGTTCATTCTTAGGCATTCGTGCGTCATCTTTTTGAAGCATGCATCTCAGCAATAATACATGCGAGTTTGTTTGTTCGACATAAGATCAGTGTTTTTGGAAGAGAGCTCAATGTGCATCATTTCAACGTAAATGACGGGCCGGTAGTTTCGTGAACGCTCTTGAGCTCAAACAAAGTATCATAGTAAAACGAAGAGTTTATGATCAACACCGAAGTGGTGAAGAGGCTTGCTCAAAATATAGCTCATTGTACTGCTCGACACGCCTGATACATATGATAATATAGTTTGTATCTTTGGAATGACGAACATGAATCGAACCAAGAAAGAGGGAGCGAGGTTGAGTACAGAGACAATCTTTCCTGTTCTATAACAACGAGAATCGCTTGCTGCATTAAAAGAACGCTTTCCTATACTCGGGATCATCGACATTATCTCTATCATGTTCGCAATGGATTTGTTGTGATGGAACTGCCAACTGCCTGCTTTGAAATTGCCAAGCATGACAAAGGATGACCACCAGCACATCCACCTCATTTAGCTGCTAAGCATCATAATTTACGCATCTTCAGGTGTATAGCACGTCCCTCAATGCACATGACGCTGTAGTCTTCGCTTCCAGATTACCAGTACGCTGGAATCAAATAGTCTTATCGATAGGTACCTTTACATGCATAACAAAAGATCGTATCTCATCTCCATCCTTATCTAGCATATCAAGATGCGTATCCACCAGATCTATCAACAGATCTACCAACTGATCCAATCCTGATAGGCGCTACCATACTTTAAGCAAGACGAGGTCCATGTCGATTCCAAGTGTCCGAAACGCGTGGCGCGTACTTAGTCGAGAGCGTAGATCCAGGTACCAAACGCACTAGACACAAGTAGCTCTCACAGGGGGTAGCGACGATGAGCGCACCGCCGAACCAAAACTACGGTCGCGTACCTGCGCAGCAACCGGGGCAGCAGCCCCACATGCGTCCTCAGCAGCCTCGAGGCTTCCGACCGTTCAATCCTGGTCAACAGCCACAGCAGATGCCGAATCAGGGACCGCCCTCTGGAAACGCAGCTCGGCCGCAAGGATTTGCCGGACCGCGCGGGTCTCCTGCGAACGGCAACGCACCGATGCAGTTCCGAGGACCTCCTTCGAATGGAAGTCAGTCCAGTATGACTGCTCGGGGAGCTCCGTCGCCTTCGCAAGGGATGCGAGGTCCACCTTCTGGAGGACAGCCTTCCCCTGCTGGATTGAACAACCAGTTTAACAATATGAGCTTCCGAGGTCCTCCTGCTTCGCCTCAGCAACCGCAAATGCGAGGTGCTCCTCCTGCAAATCAAATGCGAGGACCTCCTCCCAACCAGATGAGAGGTCCTCCACCGTCACCGTCGCAAAGTCAGCCGCAGATGCGAGGCCCCAACCAGATGAGAGGTCCACCTGGGCAGAACCAAATGCGTGGTCCACCTCCTGTAGGCCAACCTCAGATGAGAGGCCCTCCGCAACAGATGAGAGGACCGCCGAATGGTCAGCAGCAGGGTCCTCCGCGTCCAGGTCCTCAAGGCATGAAGCAACCGCCATCTCCTGCACCCCAAGGCATGCAGCAAGGTCCTCCGCCCCCTGGTAAATACATGCAGCAACCACCTCCGCCTGGACCTCAAGGTATGCAGCAACCTCCTCAAGGACCGTCGAATCCGCCACGAGGACCTGCGTATCCTACAGGAAACTTCCAGCAGTCGAACGATATGATGGGTATGTGTATGCTTTTTACGGTTTATAAATGTCTGGAACGTATATAGTTGACAGCGTAAATGCTAACTTTATTGCTGCGATAGGACATGCAAAAGGTCCTGGGATGCAAGGGTATGCTCCTCAGATGCACGGACAAGTCCAGCAGCCAGTGTTGAGTGAAGAGCAGATCGCTGCACAGTGCCACAAGCGGTACATGCAGCCAACTGTAAGCGTTTTGCCTCACTCGCAGGAAGATGCGAACAAGAGCAAGCTGTCCTTTGGTGTAGTCATCCGACCTTTGGCACCGCAACCAGAAGACGACCCAATCGACGTGGTTAACTTTGGCCAGGCGGGCGTTGTCCGCTGTCGATACTGTCGGTCGTACGTGAATCCGTTCGTCCAGTGGGTGGACAACGGGCGGCGTTTCCGTTGTAACATCTGCGGCACCGCTACGGACGTCCCTAGTGCCTACTACTGCCATTTAGATGCGAGTCAGCAGCGTCAGGATCGGTTCGAACGACCGGAATTGAGCAAGGGTAGTATTGAAATCATCGCTCCGTCCGAGTACTTGATGCGTCCACCGCAGCCACCGTGCTACATATTCGTTTTGGACGTGTCAGCGCAGTCCATTGCTTCTGGCATGTTGCAACAGGCTGCCGTGACGATTCGTGCACAGCTGGACAACCTTCCTGGTTCCCCTCGTACGCGCGTCGGGTTCTTGACGTACGACAACGCAATACACTTTTATAACCTCAAGCCGACGCTTAAAGCTCCTCAGATGATGGTCGTATCGGACTTGGAAGAGCTGTTCATTCCGATTCCGGACGAGCTACTCGTCAACTTGAGCGACTCGCGCGAGATGGTCGAGATGCTGTTGGAGACGCTTCCGTCCATCCACGCCAACGCCAGTCGAGCAGAGACTGCGCTCGGGTCTGCCATTCGTGTCGCATTTAAACTCATGTCTCCTATCGGAGGTAAGATGATGGTCTTCCAGTCTGCTCTCCCGACGACAGGTGCCGGGGCTTTGCGACATCGAGAGGATCCACGTATCCTCGGTACGGATAAGGAACACTCACTCCTAAACCCAGTGGATACGTACTACCGAACGAACGCTATTGACTTTAACCGACAGCAAATCACTGTCGACATGTTCCTGTGCGCGAATCAGTACACGGACGTGGCGTCTCTCGGCTCGCTCGTCAAGTTCAGTGGCGGTCAGCTACACTACTACCCTGGCTTTGACGCCGAGGTGCATGGAGAAAAGCTCGATCGTGACTTGACTCGCTGTCTGACGCGAGAGACGGCGTGGGAGGGCGTCATCCGAGTGCGCTGCACGAAGGGTATGCGCCTCACCAACTTTTATGGCAACGCCTTCCTCCGTGGTCCGGATCTCTTGGCACTGCCAACGACCCATGCAGACGCAGCGTTTGCAGTCGAGATTGCACACAGTGATGCACTCCTGAGCTCTTCCACGGTGAGCATCCAGGCAGGTACGTTGTATACGAACTCTGGTGGTGAGCGTCGTATTCGAGTGCACACGATCTGTCTACCTGTGTCCAAGTTGTATGCCGAACTCTTCCGATCGGTAGATATGGATGCGATGTGCAATCTGATGGCCAAGAACGCGCTTGAGGCGTCGCTCAAGACCGGATTGTCTGCATCTCGTGCCAAATTGCAGCAGCAGTGTGCGGATATCGTGCGTGCTTATCGTGGCTCTGGCGCGTATGGCACTTCTCAGAGTGCAGGGTATCAACTGCAGCTGCCGGATTCACTCCAACTACTTCCGCTGTACGTCATGTCGCTACTGAAGAACCCGGCGCTACGAGGCGGCGTCGACTTGAACTCAGACGAACGCGCATTTGCCCAGTCGTGTTTGAACAACATGCCAGCGAGTCAATCCAAGTACTACATCTACCCGAGACTCTTTCCGCTGCATGAGCTGCCGACGGAAGCTGGAAAGCCTTGTCCGGCGGAAGATGACTCGTTCACGACTGCTGGCGACAAGAAGATCGTCTTGCCTCCAGTCTTAAATCTGTCCATAGAGCGCATGGGATCCGAAGGAGTGTATTTGCTGGACGACGCACTAACCTTCTACCTCTGGGTCGGTCGATCTGCCCCTGCGCCATTGCTGCATAGTCTCTTTGGCACTGATTCGCTGGAAGGCGTTGACTGCCACAAGGTACCTAGACAACTTATTCCTCTAATCCGTTTCACTATTGATTCGCTCATATATTGTATTGGTGCAGGTGAAACTGAAAGAGCCGCATGATGAATTGAGTGCGAGAGTGCATGCGATGCTGGATGCGATCCGAGAGGATAGGAGTCTTTATCAGCAAGTCACGGTCATGCGCGAAGGCGATCCGTCTGAAGGGCGTTTCTTCTGGCGACTTGTAGAGGACCGAGCGAGCTTTGATGGCGGCTCGTACTCGTACTCGGAGTACCTTGGACAGATCAATCGCCAGAGCATGGGTGCCGCCAAATAGGTGGTGGCACGTTGGAACTTAAGAAGAGGAATTAGTAGAAACGAGAACAAAGACCAACAGTTGTACGCTGTCATATGCTTCTTTGTATTCTGCTCAATGCTTATAAATTTAATTCATGGGGGTGTACAATCCCATGACTGTTTTTGTTTACAGGCGACGGCACCACTGGCGAGATGGATAGGAACAGCAAATGGGATAGTCTACACGTGCGCCAGTAGCTTCGTGGAAAACAGTTACTTTGACCTTCGTGGCTTTCATCGAATGCGAACCAGCGAAGCGGTATAATGCTTTTCGTATCAAACAAATGGAAGGCCGTTGTAGTGGTCTATTTATAGCGAAAGGTTTAGCTAGTGGCCATCGCTTGAGTTTCATGCATGGAAATTTGGATGAAACACCAACTGCTTATCCTCTCCCTTCGATAAACTTGAAGGTGACAGAATGCTCGTTGACTATCGGGATAGGCTACATAATTGTTGGAAACGTCCTCAGCATCAGTCCCATATGCCTTCATCATCCCACGAGGACGAAGGGTGCTCAGAACTCAGTTGGCAAAAGGTGCTCTTCTGGAACTATGGCAGTCCCGGCGGTCTTTTATCCTTCAATCGTCTCGGTCCCACCTCGACGGGGTTTGGCTGTCTCAATGCTATCCACGTCGTCAAACACGCATGACGGAAAGTATACGAACAGGCTTACCGCTTCCGTTCTTGAAACAATGAACAGCTACGAGGAGGTGTCCAAGGGTGACAGCAAGAGCGAGTTGGGAAGGACTTTCAACTCCGACTTGATGTCAACGGTTATGTCTAGCTCTAGCTCGGGTAGTACCCCAGCATCTCCAGTATCGACGGAAGAAAGCAAGCCGTCCATTCAAGGTTGGATGTATTTACTTCAGGACCAGTCTCAAAGCGATGAACGAAGGGAATTTATTTTTACTGCAAGTCATGGCCGAATGGATGCAAGCTCTACGAAGTCACTCAAACGTTTTACAAAAGTCTATGCGGTGCTGCATGACCAATTCTTATTGCTCTATCGATACAAACTGAAGTCAAGATCCAATGTTCGCGCTCCGCTCATCCAAATTGCTGTCTCGGAAGCTGGCTCGACACTGGATGGGACATTACATGTCAAAGATGCGTATGGACACCAACTTCAGCTACACCTGTACGATCGAAGCGAGTTGAGCTTGGAAAGTTGGAGGAAGGCTCTTACGATTGCCACCCTTTTGACTCAAGATCATCTCAAAACCGTCGACTTTAACATCGATAAGTTACCACGCAACAGCATGTATCGTGGCACATTGCGAAAGCCGCGTAAAGCAAAGACAGTATCCAAGTTCAGAAGATTCGAGTCGACCAAGGAAAGGCTTCGTAATTGGGCTAAGCGATCACTGGGTCGTAGCCGTGAGTCAGAGGTGGATTTGGACGTATCTTCTTTGTCTATTAGCTCTGCAGAAGTAAAAACGGATTTTCGCCTCACTCACCATTAATTCCGCACACTCGATATGATGTACGAGTCGGAGAATGATCGATATCCCTGATAGTATGCCTTTAAAATTACCCGTTCAGAAATAGTAAAATGGGAACTTCCAAATACTACGTAATGGTGCAGCCTTTTGCACCTTTCGCTTTATTCGTGCTTTGTTCCGTTTCATCATGCTTCCTTTGTGTAAGCGATTCTTGGACAATCTCTTTTTCAGTCTTCTTATTTACACTTTCATGGCCTACACACACAACTTTTTCAATCGACTTTACCTCATCTTTCGGAGTTTGCTTGTCTTGTACATTCTGAAGAGGCGGGTTGGGTAGATTGGCAGACAGACTTGTGTTAACTAGTAGAGAGTTACCACTGTTAGACTCTACATCTTTTCGTGGCAGCATGTGCGACATTGAGCTCGCTTTGCGTATTGACTTTGTATCTCTACTTGGGACACCCTCATGCATTAATATCTGCTCTCCAAGCCGAGACTGTAGCTGTTTATTTACGAGTTTCATCTTCGCAACCATCGCTGCGAGTTCTTCCTTTTCTCTACTCTCTTGCCGTAACTTGGAAAATAGCTCTTCCGCTTCTCGACTCTTCATTTCCAACTCTTGCGTATTCTCAGCAAGTAGGTTACTTTGTAAATCCAACTCTTGTCTACATTTGAATAATTCACTCTTCATCTTCTCACGCTCTGCCTGCGCATCTCGTCGCCTTTGTTTCGTCACCTCGGCTTTCTTCTGCAACTCGTCGTCGTCCACTGCATCCATGTCAAGGAATGTAATGGCATTCTCACTGTCGTCAACGTTGGACGCTTCAGCCTCTTCTCGTACTTGGTCGTTGTGTTCTCCAGCTTTTGCTTCTAATCCAAATGCACGAATCTCCAATGGGAGGCTACAGAAACGTGTAATCAAGTCTGCAGAGATGATCGACTCAATCATAGCACGAAAGCCAACCACCGGGTTCACAGACGCTTTAGAAGCTGCGGCCGATCGTCGAATTACATTCGGAACAGCTTCGTCCGGATCCTCCCATTCGAATTCCACAAACACATCTTGGCATCGTCGTCCCGGAATACCTTCAAGTCGATCAATCACAACATTTAATCTTAGCTTCGAGCCAATGTGCTCTTCCAACAACGGCAAATGGACATCTGCTACGGTCGAGTCGTCATTAAGTCCATCTAACAACTTATGCTGCCTCGCTTGCCACTCGTGTGACAGAATGGTAATGGAGATATCACACACAGCATGGCCACATATCTCGCCAGAGTTATTAAACAATGGAGCAGTGTCCATTACTTTGCATCCATACACAAGACTATCCAAGTAGACAAAGCTTTTGCCGATCAATTCCGACTTGGGTACGTTCAAGAACGGATCGGACAATCCCGTTGGGTATTTATCGGCAGAAGATTGTACATTGTCAGGTAGAAACCAGTCATGAAAGTCGAGTTGAGTACGACCGCTTTCAATAAATACTTGATACATCTCTCGCATGGTAAACAAACACGTATGAAAGTGGTCCATTTCCCATACACTCGTTCGATATGCTCCACCATAGCCATAAAACTTTGCACGAACTTGCAACATGGGGTATATGCCTTCACCGATCACCAGTTCTTCTTCATATATCGTCATGCACTTACGACTTGACAAGTCTGTAGGAGAGACCGATCCAGCGACCAGTTGAAGAGCAAACACAACTCGCTTTTGCAACTCTTCCGCGATCGAATTTGCTTCGTTAACCAACGGAATGCACTGGAGCAGCACTTCGTCAAACGTCGACCGCTCTCTTCGTTCCCTCTCTTTCTGTTTTAGCAATGCCTGTGCCTCATTCATCTGCTTTTGGAGAGATATTTCTAGCTGTTGTTGCTTTTCTAGTAACTCCTTTTGCTTTTCATCAAACACGAGTTCGTTTTTTGCCAATTGCTCCGCAAGCTTTGCCTCTTGCTCTGCAAGTTGTTGCGCGAGTTTCTGCCTGTCCGCCTCACTTTCATTCACCATCTCACGCTTCATCTCCTCCTCCTTTGTCTTCAACTGTTGCTGGAGTTCACTCACATGTCGTTCCCATTCTTCCCTTTGGTGTGCTAGTTTGTCTTCTGCAGTCTTTGTCTCTATAGTCAACACCTCCTCCATCCTCCGTACTTTAGCTTCCATCTCTTTCTTCTCTTGCTCCCGAGCAGCCACTTCCTCTGCTGCCGACTGCATTTGGGACGAAAACTGCTCTTTCATAGCATACTGCCAGTCGTACTCTGCTTCTTCCGCTACATCGTCTCCGTCTCTGCAGGAGGGTATAACGACACGAAAGACGTTAAAGTTACCAAGTATCAGTCGATCACAATGGTTTAAAGGAATGTCGCGGGTATTAGCTACTGGCCGTCCATTCAAGGATACTTTTGCGCCCTTGAAACACCGAATGAATAGCTTGTCTTTGGAACTAGACTCCGTTTCTTCATTATCATCATCCTCGTCCATAGGTTCGACACAATCACAAGTCCGATGGATAACACAGTGCTCGGCGGTGACGCCGAGACCACCAATGATGATATTCTGTGTCTGTGTCGCATCCTCCCGACCTATCTTGTTCTCGCCCGTCGACAGAAAGTAGACGAGCTTCTCCGACATGAGTCGATCTTCATTCAAGTTTAATAAATGCGGCTCAGAAGACATCTTGACTTTGAGCTCGCCAGGATTGCTCACGAGGCCTAGATGCTTGAGCTCTTCCTCACGTTTCTTCGCGAGCTCTTCCGTCTCTCTCAGTCGTTCTGCCCATGACTTTTCTTTTTCCTCTATCAATTGCTGTTGTGCTGCCAACTCTTCCTTAACTCTTTCCACTTCTTTCGCACGTTCCTCAAGTCTTGTCGGACTACAGTCGCCTAAGCCATTTTCTCCTTCATGTCCAAACCCACGCGACATGGGTCGTTCTAATGCAGCAGTTGAGATTGTTCGACGCAAGGTTTCCAGTTCTTCTCGAAGCTGTCGGATGAGCTGCTGACTCGGATCTTCATTCACCACTGCCTTGGTTCTGATTTGTTTTGCCCGATCGGCGTATCGTAAAGTACTTAACGTTTCTGAGTAATTCACACTTGCTGGACTTAATGCTGCGATCATAATCGTTTTAGAGTTACCTCCAAGAGAGTCCTTCAGTAAATAAGTCAGCTTGGAATTACGAAATGGAATGACGATGCCCTTCTTTCCATTGGCAGCATCTGCAAGTGCTGATATGCAATTTCCCAAAGACGATAGTGACTGATTGATTGCTGCGCCTTCCTTCAGTCGAAAGCCAGTCGCACCTGTGCTAGCAGCTCGTTCACTTCCGGCTAAATCGATGAGATTGATACGACTAACTTTCTCATGCGTCTTATCTGATATAGGGTCTTTTTCTACTTGCGTCAATGTCACTTGAAAGATCGTGTGCGCACGGGAGCTCGTTGCGTTCATGTTCGTCGCTGCCGTCGTCCTGGACAAGATTCCAGTATCCATTAACTACGCAAAGTGAGGTTGTTTATCTCTAGAGTGTTCATACAGCACTCACCCGACTGATTTCCTCGTACGAGCTGACTGCACTACGCGTTAAACCCTCTGCGTAAGGTCCTTGGCTCGGATGATCCCGAACCTTTAAATTGTCCATCACCGGATTAAACAAATCTACAAGTACGATCAATCAGGATCGGTTGGAAGATTGGAATGACAGGACGAATGTACCTTTGACTCGCTCATTGTAGATTTCCATCATACTCGCTTCAACTTTAAAGGTCACCTCGTTCGGATCGCTTGCTTGGATGCGTGCGAAGATAACCTCACATGCACGAGGGATGATCCCTTTATCCTCTCCATACCCAACCATGGAGAATGACTTACCAGACCCGGTCTGACCATATGCGAACAGACTGACATTGAACCCTTGCCAAGCGTGTTCCAGAACAGTAATCCCAAGATCATTCCAGACAGTCTCTTGAGAGGCAAAACTCGGATGATTGGATGGCAGGAAACTATTGTAGCTGTAGTCGAATGTAAAGCTTTTATCAACACCGGACTCGGGGTCTGTGATGATCGTTTGCTGCATCTGTGGCAGCATCCGCAGACAGCAAGAGGCTGCCATGCCTCTCTCTCGCTCATTAAAAGGACGTACTCGTACAGCAACTTGCACATTGTCCGACATATCGCCCTACGAAGCTCGTCTCACACATCCTAATTATAAGTCATCATGCGTTTCATTCGCGTGACAGCATTGTACCATCTACGGTGCTTCTACAATCTACCACCGATTTACATATCTTCAACAAAGTATGGTCGGTCGACCCTTGACGGCCACAAACTTCGGACACAAGCATAGACACGCTGACCGCCGGAAGTGTATCTCGCACTTGCTACATTTCAAGTCCCTCGATCTATTCATGCAAGTGCTATGGGCTGTACGTGACCGGGCAATGCACCCTAGGACGCTGCTAGGTGCGCGTAGCCGCATCTTGTCGACGCAGAGCTCGGCAGTGGCATCGCAAGCGCCAGCTAGCACCGTCCCGGCGGAAAAGATGAGCCAACGCGATGCTTTCAAGCACAACCTGACCATCTACTCGCAATTGTCCAAGTCTAGGCTCAGCGCTCTTGTCGTGATGACGAGTGGAGCAGGCTTCCTCATGGCAGGTGGACCCATCGCCTGGGGTCCTCTCGCTGCCTGCACCGTAGGTACGTCTCTAGCCGCTGCCTCAGCGAATACGTGGAACCAGATCTGGGAAATCGAACTGGATGGCAAGATGCAGCGCACTCGCCACCGACCACTTCCCAGCGGACGCGTTTCTCGTGAGAAAGCTGTGCGCTTTGGTGTTGGTACCGCCGCTGTGAGCACTGCGTTGCTCGCGACGTGTTGCAACCCTCTTACAGCTGCTCTGGGTGCATCCAACATTGGTCTTTATGCTCTAGCGTACACGCCTATGAAGACCAGGAGCGAATGGAACACATGGGTAGGCGCGGTGGTCGGAGCCATTCCTCCTATGATGGGATATGCTGCTGCCACAGGCTCTTGCATGACTCCGGAAGCTCTTCTACAGGCAGCCATCCTCTTCGGCTGGCAGTTCCCTCACTTTTTTGCGTTGAGTTGGCGGGCAAGAAAGGATTACTCGAGAGGTGGCTATCAGATGGTGGCGTGCAATGACCCGACTGGTCGACGCTCTGCTGACCTCATCTGGAAGTACTCGTGGCTCCTAGCTCCTGTGCCGATTATCAGTGCTCTGACTGATGTGACGAGCTACATGTTTGCCGTGGAAGGCACGCTCGTGAACGCATACGCCATCTATTGTGCATACCAGTTCCGACAGAAGCAATCTCACGGCACTGCATCCAAAGTTTTCCGCATGTCACTGTGGTACCTTCCTGTGCTTCTTGGTGGCATGGTCCTCCACAGCCAGAACTGGTACGAAGACGACGTGAAGCAAGAGAAGAAGGAACGACATCGGCAGCTGAAAGAAGCATTTTTGGGTGAAATAGAGCACTTTGAGGCCAAGGTATCGTCTGCAGAGGACGGTACAGCCTCCAAGTGGGTGGTGAACCACGTGCAAAAGCTTCGACAGGCTCTCAAGGACGTCTGCATCCACGAGTATCTGTGGGGTGTGAAGGGCGGTCAACACAACGGAGACGAAAGCAGCATCGCTTGTCCTGTGCATGTGACTCGAAGCGCCAAGGAGACGGCTGCCATCGTCGCACACAAAGACGACTAACCTGCTTGTACTAGAAAAATAAAAAAAGACTGTTGGAAATGTCCATTCTATCGTTTTATTTTACCACTTGATACCGAGTGGATTCGCCTGCTCCATCTTCGGAACGGCATGATACCTCGTATGTAATAGCGCCTGTGCTTCCGGCGAGAACGGTCGACTACCGAGGTGAGTCGGGTAGACGTAGTGGCACGCAGGGTTGTCCGACGGAGCACGCTCCTGCAGCTCTCGGAACTTTTGCTGCACGCTTTCGAGGAGCTGAGCTGCCTGCAACGATTTCTCCGGCTTGATCTGTCCGCCACCATTCAGACAGCCGCTCGGACACGCCATGATCTCAACGTACTGGTACGGACATCGCTTTCGTCGGATCTTGGTCATGATCGACTGGATATTCCGGAAGCCATAGGCCAAGGCGAATTTCAGCTTCTCTTCTCCGTCGACAGTCAACGTGACTTCCTGGAAGTCTGGGTTACGCCCTTGTTTGTACTCCAACGGACCTTCGACATCTACGTTGTACAGTTCTTTCGCAGCATAGCGGAAGATGTGCTCCAACTGTCCTCCTGAGCCACTATTGACACTGGAACCGACGACGTGCTGGCCGTCAGTCGACACGCCACTTAGCTGCATCTCCTCTGGCTTTAGCTCTGCTTGCTCCAATGTGTTGAAATCGATCTGTAGCCAGCTCAGAAGGTCGAGGATCTCGTTTGTGGCAAGCACACAATCGACATCCTTGCTGTTGGACTCTTCATCCAAAAAATCTTTTCGAGAAGCCTCCAATTTCTTATCAAAGCAAGGCATGATCGCGACATGGTACACGTCTGAAGGCTTTAGACCGTGCTCTTTCGTCAGTAGGTGCTTCATGAGTGCACCTGCGATCTGCTGTGGCGACTTGGTCGTGTCGATGAACGGCAGAGCATTCGGCTGCGATTTCTCCGCGTAGCAGACCCATCCAGGACAGGCCGACGCGAGCATTGGCAACGCTTGCATCGGGTCTTGGATCGGATTCTTGTCTGTCGCAGGTTCAATGTACTCGGTCTTGTTGGACGAGTGCGCCACGGAGGAAGGAGGGCGCTTCCATTCGACCGACCCTTGGTTTCGATAGCGATGGACAAACTCTTCCCTCGACTCGAGCAGTGCAAAATCACCGCATGAAGTCGAGTCGATGACCATGTCTGCACCCAACTGCCGGAACAGTGTCACAAGCTTGCGGTGGGTGACGATCGCTGGCAGGTCGAAGTGCGCTGCGATTGAGGCTCTCGACTGTGGGCTGATAGTCACCGCTGAACGAGCATATGTATGGGCAGACAGCGTCTCGGCAACCTCCTTGTAGCTGTGCTCCGAGATGAGCACGGCCTCGGCAGACGTGACGCAGCCACTGCACGCGAGACAATCATCTAGAGACACGGTTGCTTTCTCCTCCTGTCCAGTGCGAATGAGATCAGGACGGACAGAAGACTCTGCCTCTGGTATGATCGTCATCTCTGGCTCTAGCGATATTTGTGCTGCGCCCGTGGTCTTGCCATCTTCCTGCTTATTGTTCGTGAATAACGGATTGACACAAGCTTGGGACGGCGTGATAAAGTCGTCCAGATCTCCTAGAAATACGGATGCCTATCGAATCCAGTGTTAAGGTATATTCTGTTGTTAATTGAGATCAGTCAGAGGTTACCATTGCTACTTGCTTGACGAGGTAGAGACCGGAAGACGCTTCTGGCCAAATAGGAAGAAATTCTTCTGATCCAGTGCCTAGTGCGACTTTTAATTCGAGATGCGCTGTACCAATACAATGATCCGATTTGTACACGACATATTCTGCTAGACAAATCAATCCGAGTATCCTCAAGCGTCGTCAGTACTTGTCATCTTGCCAGGAAGGAGGGATGTTGCTCGTAAGGTGGCGTCTGCAGTGAATGGATTTTGCCTTCTACTTCGTCAGCAGGCTGAATCCGGCTCTTGCTATCGCAACACAGACGCAGAGATCGTGAAGTTTATATCCAACCATCTGCGCTGAATTGCATTACATCTTCCTGTCCTCCCCACTCCTCTGCATGGATCTCAAGCTGTCGTCTACCGTACCTCGTCGCATACCCTTCACATCGTGCTTTCGTCGGCAGCGCCCCGCCCACGTGTACTACAGTCTCACCTCCTTATACGAACCTTTGATCGGGTAAGAATTCTATGCTTGACACTCAACTGGATGCCGAAGAAATTTATCTTGAATTTTGTATTTCTTTCTCATAAGGGTTAAAAGATGAAAAAGAAGTCACTTGAAGCAAATAAGTATATCAGTTTGCATTTGCCTACACATTACAGGACTCGTCCTCGTTCGTGGACTACGCGTTTGTAAAGCAATAGCTTTATTGACTGGAATCTACGATGAACTCTTTCTTCACCTAGATCAGTTGCTAGTTTGATTGATTTTTTGTGCAAAAACTCTCTTGCCCGATTGTACCCATATAGAGAGGTACGACTGTAAATGGTGCTTTATGTCTCAATCGACACATGATTTTTTATTTTTTGCTGGCTTTTTCCATACAAAATCGATCACGACGGACAAGTGGACGTCTTCCGTGTACTCGTCCACGACTTTGACTGCCATCCTTTCCCACGCGGTTCCGCCATCCAACCCACATTGCTCTTCGGCAGATCACTCGAATGTACGTACCTCAGTCCCTGCTTCCTGACACGAGCTGTCACGCTGAAAATTCTCTCACACCGAATATTTGTATGCAGACCACGGCAGGCTATCGACTCGTCCCGAGGCGTGCCATGGGAGCCTCTCTGGCGTCCAAGACACTATGGCGATGGATCATGCTCGTATACGTAGCCCTCCTGGTGCAAGTCGCAACGAGTGAGATCGACCTACCGGCCAGTCTTTCATTCAACTGCGTGAACGACGTCTGTCTATACCAGGAAAAAGGTGGCAAATTCGACGACATCGCCAAGTGCGCCGATAGTTGTGTGAAGCAGGACTTTATCTCCTCCATCGACACGGAGCCCAACAGCGATCAAAAGCAGATCAAAATCAGGTCCTCTCTTAATGGCACATGCGACGATTGTGGACTAGAGGCGTCGACGAATTGGAACTTCCCGAAGACCTTCCAAGCACTAGACATTTCGACAAAGTCCGTCAAGAAGAATGACTGTGACTTGAGTTGCGAAGTCTGGCTCGAATTACCACAGCTATGGACATATGTGGATGGTGAAGACCCCTCCTGCTTAATCAATGATGAGGAGGTCAAATGCACTGCGAATCAGACCGAAAACGGTGCGAACATCACGGTTTTTTCACTTGATCAAGACACCATTCCGACTCTGATCGAGGCTCAGTCGGAATACATTTTTCGAGTGAACCATGTCAACACGCGAGGCGCGCCTGGCAGTTATGAAGAAACGACGCAGTTGCAGGTGCGATTCAAATCTGAAAATTGCATGGTCGACACTGTAGACAACTCCGAGGACCAGAGGTTTGGTCTGGCGCTCGAGTCGAGCGAGTACAAGCTCGTCGGTTTATTCACAGACACGTCCATGACTGCTTCCAGTCCTCGTATATCCACTAAGACAGACGTGACTTTTTCCTTTATCAGTGGCGCGATTCTCGAACCAGGAGCCTTCATCCTCCTGCGTGTTCGTGAAGACGTGGAAGATGACTTTTCTCATATGATTGCTGATCTGTCAGATCCTAAACTTAAGATCGGTGAAGACGGAGAAGAGAAGGATATTGATATTTACGTTGGTGCAGCAAACGTGTCGTTCATCCTGCCAGTCGACTCGGACCTGCGTATTGACAATGGAGACAGAGTTGAGATTAAAGTGCGCAACTTTCAGAATCCAGACACCATTTCGTCGTCAGTGACGAGGGGATATCTATCGGCCTACCAAGGCGTTGCGTCTGCCATTGATAACTCTCGTATTAATTTCTTTGACGTCCATCTGAACGAGCGAGGCACGGGGGCATTGCTGGATATCATCACGACAATCATCTTTGGACTCTGCTTCTTCGTTTCTCTGTTTATCATCCGACGGAACGGTCTCCCGCTGACGATGAAGACATTGTGGACAGACTGCGTCGCAATAGCCGCGCTCTTCTCCTTTGCAGCTGGTTGCGGTGGTGCGCTCGTCTGGGTCATCCAGCCGTCCATCGCGTACGTTTACTGGAGTGCAGCACAGTACTTTTTCAATTGCATGATGGTCTTGTCCTTATGCTTCCACTGGGCTGCAGTCATCTCGTACAAGAGTTTGAAGAAACTGACGTTCAAGTCCCCTGTCGTCATCCTGTTCCTCGCCGTCAACGTCGTCGTCATTGCCTTTCTCGTTGTCCTCATCATCGTCGCTCAGCGCAAAGGAAACCTCTCTTGCGTCTATGTCGACGATTCGTCTCTCTGCAGATCGGAAGAAGATTGTGATAAGAAACTGCTGATGGAAGGAGAGATCATCCGCCAGACGGCGTACACGTGTGATATTCAGTGGTACTATTTAGTCCTAGGGTCCGGGTTCATCCTATACACACTCGGACTCATGGTCCTCGGGTGCAAGGTCATGAGCCGCGGTCGATTGCTCATGATCAACGAAGACCCGTCGGACCAGCGCATCCGCAAGTCCTTGACGAAGTTCTACGCGATCATCGCCACCACATGCGTCCTCTACGTCTCGGCTCAAGTCATCTACATGACGCAGTACCTATCGGAGAACGCCCGAGATGATCTCTCGGACATTGTCTGGTACATGTTCATCATCTGGCTTCCACACGGCATCCCGCCTCTCCTGCTGCTCTTCTTGCAATGGAACCCGAGCTCCGACTTGCAGGAGCAGGACGAACCGCCAGTTGAAAGCGTCGCAGAGTCCTCCAAGGACGATATGCTCAACCTGACGCCGAGGTCATCGTCTTCGTCGCCGAATCTACCGTACTCGAGTCTCATGCATGACCACGGCGACAATGACTCGGCGCTGAACACGGATGAGCAGAGCAACAAGCTGCGTCTGATCGTCCGTCTGACGCTCCCTGCTGGCTTTGATCGCTCCTGCTTTGTCTCGCTCGAATACTTTAGCTCCAAGCAAGCGATTACAGCCGACACTTCTCTGCGTAGGCTATGTCGGAAGGCGTCTTGGAGGTCTGTCGGGTCCACGGAACCGATTGGCAATGGCAACGATACGGCCGATGTGGTTGCTGGCGATGGCGCTTCGATCTCCACCTATCCTTTCGTTACGGTGTTGGAGATTCCTGTGAATGGACCTGCTTCATCGACGTTATTACGGTTCATGATGCACGCGAGTACGATTGGTGCGCATGAGGCGCAGGACAATGTGAGTGAAAGCGCTGACACGAACTACTCTAGCGACAATGGCAACGTGTCGGAGCTGTCGTATCAGATGACCATGTTCCATCCGCTGCTCGAGTTTGTCACGACGACGCAAGCGGTATTGGATGCTGCTGCTAGTAGCCAGCCTCTGCGTGTGTATCCTTCGGACGAGCACACGTGCGCTATCTTGGAAGAAGCTCCGTCGATGCAGACGGAACTGGAAGAGCTATTGGTTGGCAACATGCGAAATGCCGAGCTGAGTGTCCAAACCGTTATGATGGCAGGAGAAGTTCCTTTGCGTGCTGACGACGCGACGCATCGGCACATTGGAAATATCACGCGATACTTTTTGTATGACTCGGAAGACGGATCGGAAGGTCTTGTGGTGGAAGATCTGCAAGAGTTTGAGCATGTGAATCGCGTGACGAGGCAGCTTCTAGAGCTTCTGGCGAGTGAACGACAGGAACAGGTGGATAAAGCTAAGGAAGACCTGCATACGTTTAATAATCAGAAGAAAGATCGTACGGCAAGAGGGTTCTACGGCACGCTCATCGGTCAGATCCAGGACGAAGGCGACACAGCGATCGCGCGCGAGTGGCTGGAAGGGCGGATTAAGAAACGCAAAGAGTACGTGTCGGCCATGCGGAAGAATATCCAGTTCCTCGTCGGTCGAGACAAGAACAAGCAGTACTTCAAGGCGAGTGTTGAGAAGAAGTCGGAAGAGCTGCGCTTTGTGCCTATCAATTTGCACGTACAGGACCTCTTGGTCGGACCTCGGAATGCGTTTTTGAATGAAGATCGGCAACGGTCCTCTCGCTCGGTCTCCATCTATGACTTTACTACCGTCGGCGCTCCGTCTGCACATGTGTACAAGTTCACGAAAGGAGGCATCTTGTCGTACCAGTCGAAGCTCAAGAAGCTGGAAGAGAATTTGAATACAGAAGAGATTGACTTTAGCAAATGGCCGGAGGAAGTGCGCGAGTACGATGACATGGTCTGGGATCTACAACTACGGATGGACGTTTCCTTCTCGCAAGCACTCGATGCACTTGTCTGTTCTTTCGTCCGGAAGGTGAACATTGCGCTGCAGAACTATGACGTTGTACGCGGAGAAGACATGCTTCGGAAAATCAGCTCTCTAGGTTTCCTCTTCCAAGTCGAGAGTCTGTTGTCGACACACGGAAACGAAATTGGTATGATGGAGGATATGGCCGGTGCTGTTGCTCATCTTTCCTGTGTCGGATTCGTACTACAGGATGTGCGCGATAGACCAGCGAACCGCTTCTCGTTCCGTATGTCGCGTAAGAAGGAACAGCAAGACGAAAACGTGGGTGTAACCAAGGTCACTGTGTCGCACAATCCTGAACGCGAGATGTCCCGTTCGCTACCCAAGTACATTGTGACGCTGCAAGTGCTGACGAGTGAAGTGGAGTTGCCGGAACGACTAGCGAATGGTGGCCAGATCCACGTCACGCCGTTGCTCTTTACGCAAGGTATCAACGAGATGCAGACAATTGCAAATAATACAGAACGCGCCAAGACCGAGCTCCAGGATATGATCAACTTGAACAACATCCCGAGGCTCAAGAGCTACTGCGAAAAGTACTGCCGACTCTTGACGGCCGTGCCACAGTCGCAAGGTGTTGGGTCCTACAAGTACCGTCAGATGAGCAGCGGCAACAGTCCTCGACGCATGAACAAGGACGAGATCATGCAAGAGTATCGGCTGCTGGAAGAGAGTATTCAGGACGCAGCGAACAGTCTTGTGAAGACGAAGCGACCGGATATTCTTAAGCGGTCTTCCGACTTGTGCCGTGAAATGGGTGGTGGTCGTGTCACTGTATGTAAGAGTGCCAAGGACCGAACGGCCATGTCCGTTACGCTCGAGCAAGTGCGAATTTTGTCCAAGCATCATAACTTGCCTCCGCAGCGAGCTCAGGCGACGGTGGCAGTCATGCGTAGCAATGGCGTCCGTATAGAGAACGCTTTCAAGAACACTGGCAAGCGCCAATTCGCCTTCAACAAGCTCCAGCGGTCGTTATTGCCAGAGGAGTATCGATGCCCAGACCAAGTTGGCGGTACTGGAAACGTCAGTTAAGCTCGCGCATGTTTTGAAGACGAAACGATTGTGTGCTATAATTTTAATTTCGTCGACTCAGCTCAACATTGCTTCGTTTCGTCTTGTATCTTGCCGCGGCATTCCTAAAGGAGAAGGGTTGGCGCGTATAGGTTGTGTGCGCGAGGTCTCCTCCATGTGTGTGTGTTTCGCACATGTGAGCACACGCATTGTGGACTTGACTGAAGCTATTCAGTACAAGCTTGATTTGTCTTTTTGCTTTTGGATACCTTGCTTTGGAAATGTATTTCCAGCGCATTTATAGCGTTCATCGATTTGAATAAACTATATTCCACAATACTTCACGTTTTTAAGTGCATGAATACGTTAGTTGCGACAAAGGTATCAGACGTAGCTGGAGCATAGTGCAGAAAGATATAGTTGATCGGAGGAAATGGTAATTAATACTAATTTAATTCTATTTTATAATGATTTACTTTTAATTTAGCTCGACAGTGCAACTTGAAGTAAATTCCACCCTTTACTTCATTAGTCTCTCCGTATTACTGTCAGCTTGCAGCAACAGCAAGACTAGATTAGTACATTTTATCTATCGTAGCACTCGATATGTTGGATTGGAAGCACTTGTACCTGCGAGATCATGTGTCGAACAAATTTTGAGAAAGCAAACATGCACATCCCGATTGCTGTATCTGGTATCTTGGGGCATCTTGCATATTAGATGGCTGACAGGACTACCAACAGCATAAGAAGATAAAGTATTCATTTCTTTTATTTCGAAGCAGCACGCCAATTTTTAGATCCAGTAAGCTAGCTCGTAAGCTAAACGAGCATCGCAACAAGCCAGTATAACCCACATTGAACATCAAAAGGAAAGGGCTTCGCTTTTGCTCATTTATCTTAAAGGTCTTTGAACTTGACTTGTGCAATGAAATCCAAGTCCTTGTTCTTGCTTGCATCCGTGGCGCCTGGCAAAATAGCTCCTTTGATTGGGGACGTCGCTAACCGATTCGCAGAGTCTTCTTGAGCCTTCTTTTTCCTCTTGACTAGCAGCTCTTCATTGGACAGGCCTCGCTCTGTTGCTATTTTTTGCTTCTCATCCATCTATAAATCGAGAATCCGGATTAATAAATGCTTTATATCTATTCAGGTACTCGTCAACATACCTCCGATTTCCGTGATACTTCAGCCGTTAAACGAGAGCTGCTCATCTTTAGAATATTTCTAGTAGGCACTTGCACATCAATAATATCGCTTGCTTCAGAAGCGGATGATATGTTCGATCGCGCGGACGCGATTTCTTCGTCATCCCCTTTCGGAAGCAAATCTGCAACGACAAATCCATGGACTGTACCGGGGCGAACTCGAATATTATTTTCATGCACGGCCGGGTCATTATTCACCATTGGGGACCAAGTTTCATCTTCCATGTCCAACTTGCCAAACTTATTCCCTCCAGTGTCGTCACCTGAGACTTCCATATCGCCACCAAAGCCTCCAAATGCACCTGAAGAACCAGATTGCTGTCCAATAAGTTCCAACATCTTGACAAGTTTAACTTCAGCAAGTGCCAGCGCATCGGTCTTCCCGCTTGCTTTATTAAGTGACAAATCCTGTCCGGATTTGCCTGTGTCGGGTCTTGATGTAGATACAGAAGAAGAAGGCGTGCGGCAAGCTTCCATCCTTTCAAGAATATCCCCTGCCGAGATTTCGAGTGCATCATCAAACAGCTGAAGTCGTTGTAAAAGTCCTGATGCTCCTTGCCGAACGGAAGTTAGTACGCTGTCTAATCGCTCATAGGCACCCTTGTTGATCTTGAGTGTCGCCTTGGCAACTTGGACGTCATTTTCTAGTGTGTTGTACGCTTCACGAGTGAGTTCGGTTGGTCCTTTTCCAGAAGCTTTGATTTCGTTCAACGCTTGTACTGCTTGTTCTTTCTCTTGACGAGTGGCAATGAGCTGGATCTCCGACTTTGACTTCTCTTTTTCCAACGTTGCACTTGTACTAGCCTGGTCCTGGATTTTGGCTGCAATTTCAGGAAGTTCACTCACGCCCATCACTACTTTAAGCTCCGCAACAACCTCGTCATAGTCCGCCATCTTTTTCGTCTTGGCACGATTTGCATCGTATAGTTCGTCCTTGGCACGCTCTCGATTGGCAATCTTTCGTATCAATTGAGCTTCCTCTTCTTCAGATAGATCGCCACGAAGTTGAGCAGCCATGTCGGCTCTTTCCTGTACTCGCTGAAGTCGCCACTGCTCCATGCTTTGAGCGTTTTTAGCACGAATGTCCTGATTTCCAAGCTCTCGAGCGCGGGTACGACGATCAATTTGAAGTTGTGTTTGTACATCCTGCAGAAATTGTACTGCTCTGCTTTTTGCAGCATCAAGCTCCCTGCATAGCACTTGGACGTCTTCGAGTTCCTTTTTACTGTTTTCTACCGTTGTCCCCATTGAATGCAAGTGTTGATCCACACGCAACTGAGTGGTCTGTAAACGGCGGATCATGTGTTCATACTGTCTTCTTTGATGCATTTGCTCTTCCACTTCTGCAGTGCAAGCTGCAATCTCTTGCTTGATCGTAGAACTCTGCTTGGACACTGGAGTGGATTGACTATGAATTTGATTCAACGTTTCCGTCTCCAGCTGAAGACCTCGTATCTCATCAAGCAAAATATTAATCTCTCTCTGTCTGCGATCCGCCATAAGCTTATGCTCGTTAAATTTCCTCGCACTTGCATGAACACTGACTTCGAGATTTTCAATGTCTCTTTCATTTGAGTTTTCAGCGTTACGACTCGTGGGATCATCCTTTTCTGATTTTTCATTGCTATCACGCCGCTTGTTCGGCTTACCGACCGACTCACGCCCTGGAATAACCAACGGCGAGTTCATCTTTCGCACGGCTTCAGCTAACTCTTTCTTGTGTGTAATAAAGCGAAGGCTCTTTTTACCATTATTTCCAGTAACTCCATTGTTACCAGGCTCATAAGCATTTGCAGATGAACCTGCAATAGGAAGCAGCCGTAATCGACCTGATCCTCCACCTCTCTTTTTATGGTTTTTGTCGGAGCTTTTCTGTCGTGTGTGATCAAAGAGAACGCTAAGCACCTTGCTAATGATAGTCCATAAAAGTTCAAAGTACTCACAGAAGTCGAAGCGAGATTGGTGAATTCACTAGCCATGACAATTGATTTTGTATGCTTGATCTATTCTTTGCTCATGACCTTGTGCTTGTGATGGCACAGCACAAAACGGAGACCAAGTGTTGGCTAGTTTCACATCCTTGCCATAAATCCGGTCCATAAATAGATATCCTGTGGTGAAACTTACTAAACATTATCTAATACGTAATGCAAGATTGTGCAAGATGACAAAGAAATCAATGTCGCCATCTATGTATACCATGCCGATTGTGGCTGATATCAGAGGTATGTGGTACGCTACTAGGCATGGACATAATGAAACCACATGATTCATTCTTGTTCGTGATCCAATGTCCTCGGATGCACTACATCCAGTATACTTTTGTTTGGTTATCTGGAAGCTTTCCTTCGCCAAGTAACGTGAATTGGTCAGATATCACGATGGGCTCCGATGCGTATTGCCGCGCACAGTGGCCATCATTGATCATGCAGCTATTAGTCGAGAGAGATGCATATATACATACAAAGTACCCTGTAGACTGTTTTAAAGTATCTGCAATCGCATCCTCTATCTTTTGGTCATAGGACTGACACACACCGTTGCACTTGGGTGCTGTCTGGGGGAACAGTCGACGCTTTATTCTTCTACTTGAGCATGGTACAGTGTTCGACGCGCTCGACAAGGAAGGGCTGACACCTATAGAACTTGCAAAAGTAAATGAGAAGCGTTAAACAATCGAATTTCATTCGAGTTGGAGGCTCAAGGGCTCAACAGCGGACGGTCGTAGCCTTCGCTTGAATTGGTTTATTATAAAATGCGAGTGGTAACTTTGCTTCATGAGCAGAATGTGCACATTCGTTCGGTATACTCGTCGAGAACGAGAAAACCACCGATGACAAGATCGATGATAGGGCGATGACAGAACAAGACCCATCCACTCTGCAACTGTTGCTCGCGTTGTACTTCCGAAAGAAAAGCTATCATGATGGAGATGAGAGCACACTTCCGATATTAGTGAAGTCGTGGCCGTTGTACAGGATTGCACACAAAAGCAAATGATTCCCTATCGACACAGCTTCATCGTAGCTACTTTGTATTAAGGGCGCTTAGTGGAAGCATTGGACATTAGCGACGTGTGAATTATTACCAGTGGTCAAGTCTATGGTTGGAATCACGAGCAAAGCACTCAATGGGGGAGCAGAAAAGCTCCTGTGCTTCTTTTGAAAAGGTATCATGAGAGCGAACTTGCCTTTCGAGAGGTCTTTCATTTGATCACCAAGCAGATCGTTTTCTCGCTGGTATAATTCAGCACGAACAGCAGTACTTTGATGAATTGCCTACAGCGGAAATGTTCTAGGTAACCTGGAAAAGCTTGCAGCTTTGCAGAATTTGTGTGTGGCAAATTACATTGCGTAAAACTACAGTGAAGCTAAGAGTAGTCTCCTGCAATTAATCAAGATCGAGCAGGATCGTCATGGAGACCTTTGGATCGAG
Organism: Salisapilia sapeloensis; assembly: GCA_023334545.1. NCBI lineage: Eukaryota > Oomycota > Peronosporomycetes > Peronosporales > Salisapiliaceae > Salisapilia > Salisapilia sapeloensis. The sequence goes on from JAADVB010000037.1 coordinate 76,743, forward strand.
AAGATTGCCCGTCTGTATTACTTTCTGGCAAATTGCATATTGAAGCAGGTGTTCATGCATATCGTTGCGTTCGTGACTTGAAGAAGTAATTTACATGGTATGCATAGAAACGATCCAAGGATACATGCAATTTTTGCGAGTATGTGCTCCCAAAGCCGCGCTTGCAAGTATCATCGCCTCTACCAGCATCAATATACGAACTCTTCACCAAGAGTTGGATGGTTCAATGCGAATTTGAAGTTGTTGTTTTCATCCGACCATCTCCATCCTATTTACCTACTTGACTCTACAGAGAAAGCGAAAGCGGCATTCCACCAATCTCTCCGGCATCTCTCTACCTCGAAACCACTCCGTCATGCTTCCATCTCTCGGACACATTGAAACTTGGACGCAGCAGTTGTGGTGCAAAAGTCCGCATCCATCCTCCGTCTCAGATTCGAGAAGAGTCCTTGAAACGCTTTTCACCAACCAACCAAAGTATATAGAAAATTAGAATAGCATAATCGAATCGCATTCTACCATCCAAGACACTTTTTATAGAAAGTAGAGTTTATAAGAATGTCATCGCATGCACCAAAGGAGCTTGGTGGGACTCGTCCCAACACAGACCAGCGATTCGACCTCATGGCTAACAGAGTCGATGAAGACACGGAGCAGACGGATGATGCCAAGCCTTCATACTACACGGAACAGGCCGATGACGATGTGCCAGAAGTCACGACGGTTGAAAGCATGTGCATGAACTGCGAAGAGAATGGCGAGACTAAGCTCTTGCTGACTCTCATTCCATACTTCCGCGAAGTCATCCTCATGTCGTTCGAGTGCGAGCACTGCGGATACAAGAACAGTGAGGTCCAATTCGGTGGTCAGATCCAGGACATGGGCACCAAGATCTCGCTCAGCGTCGAGACACCGGAGGACTTGAACCGTCAGATCATCAAGTCGGACACAGCCACCATCTCGTTCCCAGAGATCGATTTCGAGATCCCGGCCAAGACCCAACGAGGAACAATCAACACGTTGGAAGGTGTCCTTGGTAAAGCCACGAAGGACTTGCGTATGAATCTGGACGAGCGTCGTGCCGCAGACCCAGAGACCACTGCCAAGCTGGAAGAGTTCTTGGCGAAACTGGCGCTCATGACTGCCGGCATCAATCTTCCGTTTACGATCGTCGTGGACGACCCAGCAGGTAACTCGCACATTGAGAACCCGAGCGCACCACAGAAAGACCCCAAGCTCAAGGAGGAAAAATACTACCGATCGGAAGCACAGGACCTCGAGTGTGGGCTACAGCCGGACCAGTCTCACGAGACTCCTTCCCAGACACCTAAGCAGCTTCCGAACCGAAACGAAGGCCTGGACAAGTTCGTCGAAGGCGCTGGTCTTGGCCGTAAGGAAGTGCTCCAATTCCCAGGCAACTGCTATGCTTGTGGCAAGCCTGGCATGTCGAACGTCTGTGTCACGGACATTCCGCACTTTAAGGAAGTCATCATCATGTCGTACAACTGCGACGAGTGTGGCTTCAAGACGAATGAGATCAAGGCCGGCGGTGCGATTCCGCCGCAAGGAGAGCGCATTACGTTGCACGTCGATCCGTTCGAGGATAAGGACGTGATGGACCGAGATGTCTTGAAGAGTGACTCGGCCAGCGTCACGATCCCGGAGATCGAGCTCGAGATGCAGCATGGATCCTTGGGCGGACTCTACACGACGGTGGAAGGATTATTGGGCAAGATCCGCAAGAACATTGAAGAGGGAAACCCGTTCGCCGTTGGTGACAGCGATGGCGGTCGATCGAAACTCAAGGAATGGTTTGACCGTTTGGAAAGTCTCAAGCAAGGACAGCAAAAGTTCACGTTGATCGTGGAGGACCCTCTGGCTAACAGCTTTGTTTATTCCCCCGCCGGGTCGGCCGAGGACGACTCGAGGATGACGTCGGAGCTCTTCACGCGTTCGGCCGATATGGATGAAGAACTCGGACTTACGGACATGAACACGGATGACTACGATGGAGAGGGTGAAGACCCTATGAAGAAGGAACTCAAGAAGCTTGCGGAAGAAATTCGCAGCGATAAGGAGACGATGGGCGGAGGCAAGGCGCTCGACCCGCAGGGCTACCACCCGTATCCGAACGCTGTGCAGGAGATGCGTAATCAGATGGAGTTCAAGACGATTGAAAAGAAGGGTAAATAGACGCGTTCAAGCACACCGTTCGGGTACCATTAGCGAGACTTTTTGCATTTAACTTTTCAATATAGCTCATAGTCCCTCCTAAATTGTACCAAAACCAAGCGCAGTCTTAGGGTCATAGAGCATGATAAGCACTTGTGCCGCTAGCTTGTAGTCGTCGGAATGAATGCTCCTACTAGGAGTCGAGAAGCTTGGTTCTAGACTGCTGTACTGGTCGGCTTTGCTTTTCTCTTCTTCGAATGAGATAAAAGGCATACGATTGAATTCTTATCTTGAAGTGTAGTTCAAGTAGACTTTATCCAACACCTTCCAAGGCAGTTGATACGTGAGGTGGGTTGGCATGATGTTTGATTTACTTGGAATGCTGTCAAAGTGAGTCTACTCTGCGGAAAGCATACACATCCAAGCGATACAACATTGAACACAGGTAAACATCCTTCCGGTGTATGTAGCACCCCTCCACTTGTATAACTAGCAAGTACATTCAAATCGATAGTGAAGGTATCGGCAATGGCAACCCAGGACAAGTACCGTTAAGTAGACATAAACGCAACAGTCGAGTGACTCATCAGATGTTTACTTGAGTAATCAGATCAAGTAGAATTTCAATGGGAATATGTTGATTTCAGTATGATTAGACGAGCGGATCCGGTCGACCCTTTTGCGCTCACTTTCAAATCATCGTCCATGCTTCGAACGAATAGCTCACCGTCGCTCGAGTATGAGCCTCTGCCTGGCTCTGGAGCGAGCAGCTACCGGCGAATGGGCAAGATCCTGGTCGCCGTAGGTGTAGCCGTCGCGACGATGCTCTTCTTCTTCGGGAACACTACGCAAGACGCTGTGGTCAGCGAGACCAGCGAACAGCCTTCTCTTCGCACCACTGGCAAGTCATCAGTCGACTCCTTCACGCAATTGCACTCCGACTATCCTGTGCAAGAAGACGGCGAAAGAGACTTGCTCCAATACTGCGATGAGCTCTACTTTGAGCAGCCTCTCGATCACTTTAGTGCGAATGACGAAGGCACCTTCTTGCAACGGTACTTTGTCTGCGGTGAAGAGCACTCGAAGAAGGACGGATCGATCTTCTTTTACGTCGGAAATGAGGCAGACGTTGAGCTCTACCTTAACAACACTGGTCTCATGTGGGAGAACGCAAAGGAGTTTGGAGCGCTCATGGTCTTCGCAGAGCACCGGTACTTTGGCAAGTCGCTCCCATTCCCAAAGGACGAGATCATGCAGCACATGAAGTACCTGTCGACTGAGCAGGCTCTCGCTGACTACGCGGTCTTGATCACCAACTTGAAAGCTTCTCGTCAGTTGGACGTGCCAGTCATCGGTTTTGGTGGATCTTACGGAGGCATGCTCGGCACATGGTTCCGGATCAAGTACCCACACATCATTGACGGTGTGATCGCCGCCTCTGCTCCTGTTGTCCGATACTATGGAGACGAACTTCCCACGGACACGGAAGGATATGCTCGTGTCGTGACGTTCGATGCTTCCCCAGAAGCTGGTGCTTCTCCCCACTGCATTCCGAACGTGCGCAAGGCATGGCCGACGATGGCAGCTCTTGGTAACTCGTCCGATGGTCGCAGTGTCCTGCATTCTGCCCTCGGTCTGTGCGAAAGTCAGAAGCTTGACTCTGCCGAAGACGTCGCGGAACTCATCCAGTGGGCGCAGGGTGCTTATGACATGCTGGCCATGGGTAACTACCCGTACCCGTCTCCGTACATCATGAACGGACAGAGCGTGCTGCCTTCCTTCCCAATGCGCGAGGCCTGCGCTCCATTCACGGAAGAGATGGAAGGTGAGGAACTCCTGACAGCACTACGTGAGTCTGTCGGCGTCTACTACAACAGCACACATGATGCGCAGTGCTACTCTATGTCCGAGCCGTCGAACGAGACGTCTATGGATGGTCTCTTCTGGGACTACATCTGGTGCTCGGAGATCTACATGCCGCAGACGATGGACGGCATCAATGACATGTTCTGGCCGGAACCTGCGTCCGTCGAGAAGGACGCGCTGCACTGCAAGGAGGCGTGGGGTGTGGAGCTGAAGCCTCACTGGGCTGTTACGCAGTACGGAGGCTACAAGGCCATCAGCTACGCGAGCAACATTGTCTTTAGCAACGGAAACTTCGACCCGTGGTCTCCGTTGGGCGTGCTGGAAGACGTGTCGGAGACTGTCGTGGCAGTCCCTGTAGACGGTGGTGCCCACCACTTGGACTTGTTCTTCAGCAACGAGCTGGACCCTCCTGCAGTGAAGCACGCTCGTGATCTGGAGAAGAAGCACATGTGGCAGTGGGTGGGCGAGTACTACACTCGGAAGCTATCGCTGGCGGCGGCATAAGTAGCCCCAAGGACATTGGAAAGATAAATAAAGCAACTTTTGCTGCTATTCTTGGTCAAAAGTTTACATGCTTCAAACGGTATGAACAAAGCGGATCGAAACGCATCGACCATGTCATTCCTTCCGTGACATGGAAACCTAGCACCCTAGCGAACGAGCGCTTTCGCTTCTTCTTCTGAAACTATTCCTAAAATCTACTCGCACCGAATACCTACGCGGGGGATAACTAAGACGGCACACCACGACTTGGAATGCCAGTGGCTGACATACCTAGCTCCAGAAAAAAATCAGACTAAAAGTGTTGCTTAGAACGATTGAGCTTCCAGTTCCATCTTGTACAGCAAGTTGCCGTTCCCGATCGCAGTGTGCCCACCAAACACGTACATCGCGCCTTCGTATACGACTGCGCGATGCCACTCGCGCGGAAGCGGACCGATGTTGCTGCGAACAGAATGCCACGTCGGAAAGTCAGAGCCGAGCTCCAGCAGATAGACGTCGCCTTTCAGACAGCCGCTGTTGCCGCCATAGATGATCATCTTGGACCCGATCATGGCACTCGAGTGCGTGTACCGGGGTGAAGGTCCTTTGCCAAACGTCTCGACATACTCCCACGTACAAGAGATGTCGTCGCCCACCTTTTTGTCAATGTGGAACGAGTAAATATTGCCGCAGCGAGACTTGCCCTTGTACCCGCCAAAGATGTACATCTTCTCCTGATACACGCACACTGAGTGGGTCGAGAGGACGCCCGGCAAGTCTCCTTTCGGATCCAATTGCACCCACTTGGGCTTGTCGCCGACGTCAAAGCGCAGGGCAAAGGTGTCGTTCAGTCGATGTGGATGGCCGTAGCCGCCGTAGATGATCGCCATGCGATCCAGCACTGCGACCGAGTACCAGTATCGCATGCAGGGAGGCTGTCCGTCGATCTCCAGACGTTCCCACGACCACTCCGACTTGCTCAAGTCCACGGCATGGACTTCTGTGAGGAACTTGCCGTCGCGTGTGCCGCCGATGACGTACACAGTCTCGTCCAAAACGAACGTCTGGAGCAGATTGCCAGTGTCTGGCGGCTGGCCTCGGACTGCAGGTCGACTCCACTTGGGCGGACCAGCGCTCGTGTCCAGCACGTACAAGTCGTTTGTGCGGATCTTGCCGACGATGCCGCCAACTACCACGAGCCACTTGCCACACGCTGCGAATCCACAGTCGTACCGAGGTTCTGGGAGTTCTCCCTGGACATCCACTTGCGTCCACGAGCCGTTCATCTCCTTGGCAGTGGTCGGCGCACGTCGCTTCCGCTTCGTCCGCGTACCACCGGCCTTGGTCTGCGTCTGTTTCTTCGCTGGCGCCGGTTTCTTCGGCTCATTTTTAATCGGAGGTTCGAGAGGAGTAGCAGGCGCCACTGTCGACGTCGCCTTGGGTTGTGGTTTCGCCTGTGCTTTTCCCTTGGCAGGCGCTTTGGCGACGCTTGTAATAGTCACAGGCTTCTCGTCCAGCACGTCCAGCACTTCCTTCTTCGGCTCGACTGTCATTTGCGCTGTGCTCTGACCTCGGGGCATGGCGACTTCCTCCTGCTTCACAGGTTCCTCCTTGTCTGCAACAAAGTCTCCGAATTTCGACAAGTCGAGAATGTCCTCGAGCTCATCGAGCCAATCCAATTGTCCATCTGCATTTGGAATATTAAAGTCTGCCGAAATACCTCTCGACTTGGACTCTGACGTCGAGTCGGCAGCGTTTGGCATCGTGAGGCTGTGCCGACGACGATGGGAAGCTTCGGTACTGGAGCTCAATGTGTAGTCTGGAGACTGGATGGGGCTGTTTAGCAGATCGTCCAAGTGGCTATCGTCGGTCGACTCGGTCGTAGGTAGTGAAGATCCGGGGTAGTCTCGTCGCATCTATATCGTATCATGTTAGTCGAAATGGAGGTAAAGTAGAGAAAGCTTTTTGTACCTGCTGACCGCCGATCGGGTAGGAGAATGTGACGCGGTCATGGCGGCCGGCTTGGCTGCACAGCGGGCAGATGCCGATGCTAAAGAGCATTTGCTGCTGCATGGCAGGAGCACAGTTCACGCACATGACGTGCCCACAACTCAAGGGCACGATGGAACTTTGCTGGCACATGGGGCATCGGAGCCTTGGCGCTTGAATGTGGCCGGCTGACGCCATGTACCAGTCCTGTGTGGCGCCCGTCGCCGCTGCACGAGGCGAGTTCTGGACGAGTGCGTCCGTATCGCTCCCGCGGTGTCGCATCTGGTACGGCGAAGGCAGATTCGATGTTTCAATATCGAGTCCGTCCAAGGTCACTTGTTCCGAGCGACGTTGATGGTTCAGAAGCGCCCATCGGCTGTCATCGCACTCAAGACTAGTGGAGTCGTCCAAGTCGAACGCGTACGGGTTATTCGGCCTTTTGGCCTTGGTCTGTGGCACGCGGAACTCGGATGTCCACGGCTGCATGATTCGCCGCTATTTTTCCTTCGTGGCAAGTTTCGACTTTCTGGAATATTTTTTTCCTCCGTATCGAAATAAGTCGCGGAGGGAGCAAGTCTCGGGCGCTGAAGAGATCGGTTCGGTACTAAAAGCTTTCGCTGACCTTCTGGGAAATGCAAACACTCGTCCTTCCCAGAGAAGGCCCAAGCCAAGTGCAAGACCACCCACTTCCTTACGCACGCGTAATCTATACGGAGTCGGCGCGCTCTTGGAATTTGTATGTGGTAGCGCTCGTGCGTGGAATTGGGCTAAATGGACGCTATTTTACCCAATCGACGTGAACACGCGGAAAGGGGTGATGGCAGTTTGACGCGGATAATCCATCAGCTGCTGTCCTTTCGTGGCTCTCTCTTCATGTTGCTACGAGATTTGATACCAGCAAGCAGTCGAACACGCTGCTTTCCTCCGAGATGGCGCCAGGAGCTCGGTCGAAGGTATGATAAAGCGCTGCGACACGTTGCGTCGTAAATCGTGCTAGCCCGGTCGCAATCTCAAGTTGAGGTTATTTTGTAAATACAACTCATGTTTGGTCTTTATATCTGTACTTGACGACTAAAGTAGGACATGACGATCGTCGAGCATCGAATCGACATGCTGCATACGTATGCAGATTCATTCTCCCCGAAGGAACTATTCTGTAGACTTTCATAGTTCAAGAAATGAGAATGGAGCAAAAACACAAGATTGGATGTCGCACGTTCGGCGTGTTTGGTGCCATCTGAGCCTGTCTCTTGCAGTGAAAAATTGAGCTTTCGACCATTCACCCTCTAATAAGTCTGGAACTCGGACGTTTGGTCTTTATCCTTTCTGCAGTGCCAACATGGCTTTGTAATATCCACTCGGAGAGCTTTGCAACGGACTGATCCGACCCGATTACTTCGGTTGAGACCAAAAAGTATTCACGATCCATAGAAGCGCGTCTACATGTATTTGCGCACTACATCAGCTAGCATTACTTTAACGACTTAATGGCAAATAACTTTCGTGTTCAGTGACGCTAGGGTTGGATGAAGAATCTAGCCCCATTCAGTTCAAAGTCGAGTTCGATCGTGTATGTCGTGTCTGGATACTCTAGTAACCTTCTTTGCGTTCAGATAGTACGGATGTCACAAGCCAGAGCTTCGACATATCTTGCGCATGACAGCCTTTCGCTGCTTACGAGGTGTGGAAACGTAGCTGCGCCAAACGTGTTTCATACCCAAGTTGGAAAAACGAATAATAACAGCTGAAACATTCTGAGATCGCCACATCGCAACTACCTTCACTCACCATTCAATTAGAATGAAGGACACATCTTGTCGTCGGATACCACCATCTCAAGTCGAGCACCCATCTTGCGCATCCGTTGCCATGAAAGATACTTGGTCAAGTTTACTCGAGCTAGACTTACACAAATACATAATAAATTGCCCCATCTTTTGTTCGAAGAGGGACGGGGCGAAGTTCACCAGAACAAGTACGTTGCAAATTGTTTTCTGATGATTTCATAAAGAAATTAATGGGTATGCACAAATTAAAATTGTCGACAAATCAGTTGTTCCCGCCGTCACTTTCCTGCATCGTGAGCACCAGTTCTGGATTCTCGACTCTTCCAGCACTTGGCTGACGACTCGAGTAGCCATCCTCATGGACATGATAAAGCACCTTATTCACGAGGAAGGTCTCTCTCGCTTTCTGGGCCTGTACACTCGTCGGGGTGTCGCTGATTGTCACTTCCAACAAGTACTTGATGAAGAAGATGACACCAACGAACGCCGTAAAGACCCACACTCTCTCGTCCGGAGACAAATGGGTAAACAAATCGCCTGTAAAGACGATGACACCTCCATTCGTGCAAACAGCAATGGCAGAGAATGCCTGCAGCACCTTGTACCAATATCCCATGTCCTTGGCAAAGTGCGGACGCGGCCTTCGGTTCTCGTACAGCAGTCGGTAGGCATCCAGTCTCAGTTCCAAGTAGTTGTACACGAGCGCCAAGACCGGCGCAAAGGGGAAGATCGCGATGAAGAAGACTGTGAACCCAAACGTGATAACGATCTCGGCGAAGTCATCGAACGTGCCTCTCCAGCCGTATTCTGCCAAAAAGAGTTCATCCTCTGCTTTCGATTCCCTGTCCTCTCGTTCGGCCGACGGTGGTGTGCGCAGGTGACCAGTGAGTTGGTAGTGGGTAAAGTACGTAAGGATCCTGGGTATAGCGACTTCATTCAGATTCCCGACAGCCATGCGAGAGAGATAGACGATCGCTAACATAAACTCTAGCTCGGTCGTACAGGCCAAGTCGCAGCCTTCAATGTCGTTCTTGAGGAACGCGACGTAGAAGAGACCGGCGTAGTTGTTCACGAACTGGAAGATAACGGTTTTGACGATGAGACTGTTCTCGTACTGCACGTCGGTGCGGTGATTCTCTTGGTCGTTCAAGTGGATGCTGACGTAGTCGTAGATCTTGGTCATGATCGTGATCTGCACCACGTTCGCCAGAGCTGCCATCGCTGGTCCTAGTTGAATGCTGTACACAACCAACGCCGAGGAATCGTTCCCTTTTGTCAAGTCATATCGAAGAACAAAGATACTGGACACAAGAGCAAAGACAATGAGAATGAGCACGCTGATGACAACGTAGCTATACGCCACTCGCTTCAGCTTTTCTCTAGGTGGAAAGTAACGAGTGGGTCGACCGTCGATGGGGGAATCAATCGTCTCGCCTTGAAACTCAGGTCGGAGCTGCACGACTTGGGTAAAGTTGAGCGTCCCCCACCGCATGCACTGGCGATGATTCTCCCGCTTCCAGTCTTCCAGGTACAGCGTCATCCAAATGAGCATGGCGGCACCAAAGAGCGGAGAGATGACTTCCAAGGCTGCTGTTTCACCCCTGTATCGGAGATATAGCTGAAGAAGGCCAACAAAGATACCTGCGCTGGCAGGGTAGCGCAGCCACTTGGAGTAGTGACCCAAGTAGACAAAGTAGAGCGCTACTTTTTCGCCAAAGTACGTGCTGATCAGGTCGAATGGCTGCGACATTGGTCGTGGTCTCCACGAGAGCCACTGTCGTTTTAGCGTTGAGACAGAGTGTTGATCGTGAAGAGGATATGCGTCGATGATCACGCCTTCGTACTTGAGCCTGTCGACGTCACACGCAGCTCCTGTCTGTTTATTTTCAATCAAGTGCTGGATGATAATGAGTCGCTCTGTGCCGTCAAAGACAGATCCGTTGCGACCTTTTTGCGCATACAAGTGCTGGAACTCGTGGCCTTGCCAATACGGTGCGTATATATATTCGTACGGATCATACTTGTACTGGTCCTTGACGTCTGTGATCGGGAAGGGTCCGATGCCATAACTAGGCAGTCCCTCTTCTGCTGTCTTGCGCAGGACGTTTGCATCGAGGAGCATGTGCAGCTTCATGCTCTCCGCTGCCTTCCTCAAGACTTTGTCATCGGCTCGGAGCTCGCAGTAGATAATGTTACCAAAGTCCGAGGGGAAGAGCTTGGTCTCGAGTCCAGTTGAACGCAGTCGCTTTACGATTGCCTCTCGCGTGTCTTGCTCGCTGGCAGCGACGACTTTGGGCGGATCTGGAAATGCGATGACATATTCCCACCGATTTGGATTTGGCGAGTGCACAATATTCTCCGTTTCGGCGTCGTCAGTGGACGAGAGCGATCCGTAGGACGGGTCGGACTGTCGAGCCGGAGTGTCGCGGGGCAACATTGGCATCCGATCGCCGGTCGTCGGCATGAGCGATTGGCGATCTGGATGTCTACTATGTGAAAAATACCTCAAGTAGCCCAATTTTCCCACTCGTACTTAGATGGAAGTAGGCACACACCGAAGATTCCGTCGGGCAGACGGAACATTCGACAGTTGGAGATGTAGGCGGATCCCAAGTGACCAGAAGTAGAGGAAATTTTATTTTCAAAGGAAAGAGTTCGACTTGACACGGCTACTACGCTTTCGTCCATGGTAGAAAAAAATTGTACACAGAAAATTGGCTTCAGGCGTTCGTAATCGAGTCCTGATGTCTTGGAATAATCGCCGATATCTTATGCCAACTGGTGTCGATACCAAGTCATTACAGGCTGCTTGGTCGCCACGGCCACCCGATGGGCATGCTAGTGGCAAGTGCCGACCAGGAAATCTCATGTCGCCAGCGAATGCGGGTACGAGTTGGTCTAGAGACCACTCAAAAGCAGTTTCGGTCCCGAGGCGTGCGTCACGTTCCTTTTTGTCCTATCGCGAACCAAATCAGGGCACTTCGCCTCGAACATAGACGATGGTCGGGTGCAGCCGACTGTTTTCCAGTCCGAAATTTGCTACCTCCAACCCAGAGCAGCGAGCCTCCAGCATGGAGAAGCTGTCATCGAATATCAGTATGAGCTCCTCCGTCAAGACGCTGTCGTCCAGGTCGTCCCTCCGATCCTCCTTCATGACCATGGTCTCGTTCGACGAAGCCATTGAGGACTGGATGTATTGGAAACGTGACGACGAGCATGTCTGCTGCTGGACTAAGGTCTATGGCGTGCTCGACCAAGAGTTCTTTTGGCTATTTAAACCGGGCGAGAAGACCGGGCGAGAACTGCTTTTCCACATTGCCGTCGCCAGCGTCGAGCCGGCGGACGGTCGCATGCTACGTCTCAGCGATCCCAATGGAGAACACATGGACATTTGGCTTCTGGACACTGTGACACTGAACCATTGGTACGACCGGCTCCAAGAAGCCGCGGAGCGTACGGCGAACCACTTTCGCATGTCAGAATGCAAACCCCAAGATCTCCCTCGCTCGAATATTTATCGTGGCAGTCTTGTCACCTACCGTAAAGTTAGCAAGCGATCAAAAGTTCGGAGCGTTTGGCAACGTTTTCTCAAGCGATGGAAAGACAAGGTCTTGCCGGCCATCTCCGTCCAACTCGAGGTAGAAGGTCAGATCAAGACCAACTCTGCCTAGAGTACGATTTTTGATTCTATGTTGTGCCGTGTCTATCTAGCGAATTTTAAAATATAGGCTATTTGAAACGAACTCTCCATCCACATACTCCTTCCTCCGTCTACCTCCTCCATTACGATTGTCGAGCACGATTTAGATACTTAATTCTTCAGTTTTAGCTATTCCATACGGTTTATACGCAGCGTCACATTCACAATCGGCATCAAAATGGTCTTCCCAAGTGGTGATGGCATGCGGCCTCTAGCTCTATGCGTTGGCGTCGCGATACTCACATCCGTCTCGGTTGCTCGGAGGGGTCCAGATTTTTGGAAGAGATTGCAATGTGCATCCGCTTCTCCGTTCAAGCGATGCTACAGTCAAGGCGCTCGCACTGCGGATCTGTCAGACCAGGCTGCTTCTGATCGAGTACGCTTCCTTCCGTGCACTCGACAGCTTGAGCACACGGATAGCAGGAGACGCACGAGAGAAACCATCAGTGTCGTACAGGTACGTTTGCATTTGATGTAAAGCTTTAAAATCGTGATCTAAGACTTGCTAGATGAACATTTTGGCGAGAAATTTGGCCACAAGAAACCATTTTCCATACGTTGTCGACTCCAGTTTAAATTGGGAGAACCGAAAGATGACTTTGCTTAACCAGCTCGTGGAATTAGACGCCGACGTGCTTTGTCTGGAAGAGCTAAGTGACTATTGGACGTAGGCTCTTTCCTTTCCATCCGTGCCGTACTCTCTTCTCACTTTCTCGACTAGATTCTTTAAGCCAGAGCTAGATGAGCGAGGCTACGATAGTGTCTACGTGAAACGTCCGTCAATCCACGTGTCGAACTGGTCTGGTGCGAAGAAACTGGACGGCTGCGGCATCTTTTTCAAGTCCGACTCTATCCTTTGTCCACTTGATGCTCCACCGTTTTACTCATGCTTGATCATAGAAAGGACAAATTCGAACTGAAGGAATGTGAGTCAATTAACTTCCATGATCCGCATGATCGAGTCGCGATGCTCGCAGTCCTCAAGCTTCGTCATTTCGCTCAATTCGTCCTCATCGGATGCACGCATTTGTGGTGGAATGCCAAGAAAGTGGAGCATCAGATGGCCGAAGTGTATGAGCTGGAGGAAGAAGTGCTGCGGATGACTGCAGATATACAGGACAAGTATCATGACGAGATGGCGAAGAGTCCTGTTGGGACCCAACTGCCCGTCGTGCTCTGTGGCGACTTTAACAATTCGCCCGAGTCGACCTTGTATAATTACATGGAAACGTCGTTCCTGCAGACAGACAATGTAGAGAACCTCAAAGTGCCTTTCAAAAGCGCCTATGCGCAATACAAACAGAACGTAGCTGCCAACGCGACGGATAAAGAGCAGAATGCTCTTGTAACTGGCGAACCTCCGCATACGACAGTCAACTACCGTCGGTGCTGGACCATTGACTATCTATGGTACTCCAACTCGACCCTAGTGCCGACCAAAGTGCTTGAAATCCCGTCGGAAGAGGTTTTACGCGCCGAGGACGGACCAATTAACTGGTTAAATCAACTTGCCATGTCCGATAGTTGGGGTAAGGCCGGTCGGCTGCCCAGTGGCTACAAAGGCAACCATAATGGCATTCCGAATTCAAGGTTTGGTAGCGACCACGTCCCGATCATGGCCGAGTTTGAGCTGTTGGCTCCGTAAGCACCTCGTATAGCTCTTCAAGATACAGTTGTACCACCATCTTGAAATAAACCCCGCATTCCGATGAAACTGCTGACTTGCACTTTGAACCGCTTTTAAAACGACTTGAGAAGGGAAGTTTTGTCTACCTCGTCCATACGCTCCAAGCATCGACCTTTTAACTCATTGGTACAACTCGATTCTACTTGTTTGTATTGGTGGTTGGATTCTTATCGCTCTATTCTGTATACGTCGCTGTCTCCATCGCTTTGACCAACTTTCCGGATCTAATTCACAGCACTCAAGATGTACCGACGCTTCTCCTTCGACTCGGATTCTTCCTACTCGTCCGATTCGTCTGGATATGATACCATCCTACGCCCTCCTGCCGGAATGTTCAGTACTGGTAAATCCATGCCGATGAGCACTTCCACCGCCCCTTTGTGCCGCTTCTTCGTGCTGGGAAAATGCCGATACGGCAGTCGGTGCACGTACTCGCATTCGCTTCCTCAAAACGAATGCAGCAACAATGGCGAGGAAGCACTGGCAAGTGCTGCGGCGCTGGTCGATTGCCCTTACTTTCAGCGAGGGGATTGCAAGTACGGTGACAACTGCCGACTGCGGCATTCGCTTCCTCCGTCGAACCAACCCAATCGGAACGAGCCAACGTCACTTCGAGAATCTAACCAGACGGAAGCGACACCGACAGAGTACTTGTGTGGCATTTGCTTTGAAGATGTGGTACAAGCTGGCAAGCAATTCGGGCTTTTGAGTACTCTTCATCTTTCATCTTCCTTTCTCCTGTTCTAATACTTGTGTCTATCTGTGTAGCAAACTGTGATCACTGCTTCTGCATCGACTGCGTCCGGTCGTGGCGTCAATCGAAAGACCAAGAAGTAGAGGTCGTCCGCTCCTGTCCGCAATGCCGAGCGCCTAGTAACTACATCGTCCCGTCACTGTGTTTCGTCACTGGCGCTGAAAAGCAACAGGCGATTGACGCGTATAAGCAGCATCTATCCATGCGCGAGTGCAAATATTTTAACGGACATGTGGGCTCGTGTCCCTTTGGTCCACACTGCTTCTACGCCCATCGAGACACTTATGGTCGAGACGTGAAGGCTTTCGATCGGATTAAAAAGACCAGACGTGCTCGGACGAGCAGCACGAGCTCGCATCTCAGCGTTCTTCTTGATGCAGACAACTCGGACTTGGAAGAGGAGCTGGCGAGGTTGATTGCCGAAGCCACGAGCAGTGGAGACTTTGAGTCTCTTTTTCGTTTTGTAACTCCGAGATAGCTTCACGAGTGCACATTCAATCGGCGAACGACTAAAGCTTGGTGCTTCAAGCACTCTTTACGCATACTTGATTTGTCATTCTTTTGGAAGAGATGGTAGTAGCCATGAAGAGGATCGTTGCGGTGGATTAAAAGATAATCTAAAAATAAAAAAGGGGAATGCATACTTTGATACATGTCAAGATAGAAATTGTAGTAGCAATGACATCGCCAAGCAAACGAGTCAAGAAGGTATCGCAGTCTGGAATAGCATCTAATTCGCCTGGAGCATCGACTGCTACACCGAAAGGTACGAAGAATGCGAAACTGGAGGAAAATCTGCTTGAACGTCGCCTCCGAAATGCACTTGTCCGACGCAAACTTGATCTGAGTGTGTCGAAATCGATTGTACACAATGAATCGGAGCATCGGTACCAACTCTTCCCATCTGCAATCTTCCGCATGGAGGATCAAGCCTGCCTTAGTGGTCTTCATGAACTTTGGCTGACCAACCATAAAATTGCCTACCTACCTCCATCTATCCAACAGCTTCATTCACTCCGCGTACTTGGTCTTGGTGGAAACAAACTATTTGCACTGCCAAGTGAATTGACACTACTAGGAAACTTGGAGGAGCTGTACCTCGAGGATAATTGCATGTCAGATGCGTCTGCTCTTACATTTTCTCCTTCTATTCGACATCTACGTCTCGACCGCAATTCCTTCACAACGCTACCAGAAGTCATCACCAATTTACGACTTTTAAATCGTCTTGGACTTAGCTACAACAAGATCACAGAGATACCGTCGGAGATCAGGAGGTTGTCTAACTTGATCGAATTGGATCTGGATTATAACAACATCAAAGGGGAGCTTCCGGTAGAGATGAGGCATTTAAAGAGCTTGGAACGCATTGGGCTCGAAGGCAACCAACTTTCGGAAAGACCAAGTGTACTGGTGCACATGCCGCAATTACAGTTGATTCGACTTCATGCCAACCCATTTGTATTCAAGCTAAAAGCAGAAGAAACTAAACGAAAGGAACGGGTGAGTGCTATGAGCATCGAAGCGCATTGATGGCCGAGATAAAGCTGCAATCATAAGGTAGATTGCCATGATATTGAAGTTAGCTTGAAGCAATAGTATCTTTCATCTCGCTTATCGCTGTTCGTGCAATCTACAAGTTTGATACTTAATATCTCACAGTCTAAGAAACCGATGTACTTTGAAGCCCTTGTCCGACTCTTTTGTGCGTTTCAAATAGTGCGTAGCTTGAAATAGAACTACCTGGAGCGTAGGAGGCAACAGGTTTCCATACGGGGATTATACTAATCTTAAAAGTCGCTTCGGAGTAAAAGATAAGACCAAGGAAACATGTCTGGAGTCCAAGTTGTTGCAGCTGGAAATCCACGCAAAGGGGATATGAATGGCGCTGAGGAAGAGCAATGTATTCATGATATCGTGAACTGGTTCCAGCGAAAGACCAAGATAGCGGACGTTGGTGACAAACGAGCCGACGTGGAAGCTTTGGAAGAAGAGGTCGGATGCGAGCTACCAGACACCCTAAAAGAACTTCTTACCAAACAAAAGGGTGGCGTCTGGTTCGACGAGTATAAAACTCTCACTGCAAAGGTAATCCTGTATGTGTATTTAGTTGAGTATCAATTGTCTAACTTCATGGCATAGGAGATAGTGGTCCTCTCGGAGAACCTGGCGTCTGTAGACGGATGGAAAAAAGGCTTTATTCCATTCGCTGCAAACGTTGATGATCAAGCTATCATTTGTGACCTAAATGCAAAGGAGGCGATCTTTGAATTCAACGAGGATGGTAAAGGAGACAAGCTTGCGCCATCAATCTCGGTCTTTTTGGAAGAGTACCGCAACAAGCTTCTCTCTGGCCAATGCGACTTTATCGAGGATGTCGGCATCATTGAAAAGAGTAGAAAGTAATATGCAGGTCACAGGAGAGCGGCACAATCCGAGAAGAAGACGCATCTGTCTCGGGCCTAGTTGGATAGACCGATAATAAATTCCATTCATAAACTTGTTGATGCATTCTTATGGATAACTTTACTCGTAGGAGCACATCAGATGAATGCATCATGGTAGAACGGTCTATAGAGCCGTGTTAATTAATTAAAGTACACTAGCACGAATTGATATTGGTGTCGAAATTCAGAAGTGATCATCTCTTGCATCACAGCCGAAGCGAATTTATTCGAAAACGTATCACAAGACAAAAGCGTGCTACCTCTTCTATCGAATATCGATAGAATCATCTATGGACCGACTGCACTCTCAACTATCTTGTTCTGAAGCTTCGATGTCCATGACTTGCTGCTGAGTCAGTCGGGTGTATCCATATGCTTCCGTAACTTGAAGTTGGTGGGTTGGCATGAGCCACAACTGTACCGCTCGGATAGCACACTCGACCAAATTATGAAGGCGATTGTCGACAGCCTGCAGCGCGTGGTGGCGGCACAACGTCTAGACGCGCGGCACGTCGTTGCATTCAGCGGAGGCGTGGACTCTTCCCTCGTAGCAGCCGTGGTCCATCTCACGGTGCCAAAGGGCAAAGCCGCTGCTTGCCTCGGTATATCGCCAGCGCTCTCGCAAGGACAACGCGAGCAGGCGATTGACGTCGCAAATCATATTGGCATCCCTCTGTGGCAGACGCCGACAAGCGAAGGCGAAGACGAGAACTACATTGCGAACGAAGGAGCGAGGTACTGTTATCATGTCGATAGCATGGGTCTCACCAGTCTGAACGCTCGATACGAATGTCAATTGGTTATGTGAATGTAGCTGCTACTACTGCAAAACGAACCTGTACACCACCATCAATGCAGTCGCGACCTTTACTCGGTACGATTCATAAGAATGTCGTATAAAGGAAATTGGTATAAGGTTTGTATGTGACGCAGCCAAGAAACAGGAGAGCATCCAGTGATTTACAATGGCACCAATGCGGATGACCAGCAAGACCCCACTCGGCTTGGTATGCGACTTTTGTGTCTTCTCTGGAGATGTGGGACGCTGACAGTGACATTGACATTGACGTTGACAGGTCTTGTGGCTGCTCGAGAGTTTGACGTCGTGAGCCCCTTGAACATTTTGACGAAACAGCAAGTTCGCGAGGTTGGATAAATTTTATGCCTACTTCTCGCATATTGCATCGACTGACCTGCAATTCCTATGTCAATCCAAGACTGCCAAGTACCTAGGTCTGCCCAATTGGAATGCCGCTGCATCGCCTTGTCTCCGCTCTCGCCTTCAATTCGGTGTGGAAGCAACTCATGTCCGACGACTTACTATCCTTTGAACGAGCTATCGCTGATATAAACGGTTGAGGTAGGACCATTTGCAGCGGGTGGAAGCAGCCGAGCAGTTCGTGCGGTCGCAGATCGAGTTTCCGCCCGAAGCCAACATGCGCGTACGGTTTCTCGCAGGAAATCGGGCAGCAGTGGGTATGCCATCACTTCAACTTTCATCAATCATTCCTTGTCTCAAGGATGCGATATGCAATGCCTAGAACTCGACCCGCGGGAACTCGAAGCTGCTCGAGAACAACGTCTGATCATCGCATCGAAGCTCCAAGATTTAGGCGCGTGTAGTGAAAATTTTTATCGTGTTGCTTCTCGCTGACCTGATCTGAATAGGCTTTGCCGGTGTCCAGCTACGTCCGTTCAAGACAGGCAGCTTGAGTGGCTACCAGCCAAGCGTGTAGGACGCCCCAACTTTTTGAACCTGTCCAAGTTGATTTGCAATTCGATTAAAAAACCCGTTTCTGCACTTGGCTACCTTTTTTATCGACTTCCTCTAGCGCGTATGTTCCTTCTTCTATGCCCGTGTGCACGATTAAAGTAAGACGTTTGACTCCTTGCCGCGCAATCGCTGCTTTGGTTCGCGTCCGATAAAAAAGGAACTCGGCGACCGTACATGATTGGCCGATCGGTTTCGACCACCTGTCGCAGACGACATGCTCATTTGGCTGCGGTTCCGGACATTACGAATGCCCACTTTTACATTAGACGCTGACAACTCACACGCACTGCAGCAGCGTCTGAACGGCTACTCGCGTATGAACCCAGACGACGAATATAGCACTCGATACAATCGGTCAAACTCGGAAAACATGGAGAATGCGGTGCCTAGTCGAGGATGGGTCGGCACCACGC
Organism: Salisapilia sapeloensis; assembly: GCA_023334545.1. NCBI lineage: Eukaryota > Oomycota > Peronosporomycetes > Peronosporales > Salisapiliaceae > Salisapilia > Salisapilia sapeloensis. The sequence continues at coordinate 95,815 of JAADVB010000037.1, forward strand.
ACAAGTATGCGCATCGGTTTCGTGTGCTCGAGTTCTTTGCGTGCATCGTGATTTTCATGTTCGCCCTCGTCTTTGACCTCATTGCTGTCAATGAACGTACGCATCTTTTTATAGGTTGCAACTTTACCCAGCACTAACGTCATCTACTGTAGGCAAAATTCCTTCCGTCAAAGTCCCCATCAGCGCTAACAAAACCGTCTACGCGCGTGATCCGGCCATCGACGATGAGATGATGGACGAGCAAGTACCCATGTGGCTCCTCATGCTCCTCTGCATCTCCATCCCGTTCGCAGCGAATATCACGGTGAACTTCATCCTCCCCATGTTCACCAACATTCGGATCATCGAGCATGATACGCGAGACTTTACCCTCAGCTTCCTACTCTCGTGCGCACTCAGCCAGGCCGCGACCCACTTTATGAAGAATATGACCGGGCGATTCCGTCCATCTTTCTACGACATGTGCGGATGGCAGTACGACGTCGAGTGGGACGGAGAGACGAACTTGTGCACGCTTCCAGCTGAAAAAGAGGCTCGTAAGAGTTTCCCGTCCGGCCACTCGTCTTTTGCCTTCTGCACGCTCTTCTTTCTAACGCTTTACCTCCTTGGTCGCTGTCGAATCACATGCGAGCGACGGGGTGAGTACACCTTCAGTGGTATGACCAAGACGCTGGTCCTGTTCATCTGCTTCGCCCCGTCGCTGTTGGCGTCCTGGATCGCCATCACGCGAACGATGGACAACTGGCACCACTACGCCGACATCCTCGCAGGGAGTATCCTCGGCGCTATTAGTGCCAGTATGGCCTATTCGTACAACTACGGATCCATCTTTGACTGGCAAAAGTCCGGCCTGCCGTTCCAAGTGTACCACGCTCGTCGCGTCCTGCATCGCAACGACGACGACGCGACGGTCGGTACTGTCAGCAACTTTGAGCCTGAGATGCGCCACCACGCTGCTCCTGACTCACGTTCCAAGAGTGTGGGCGGGGACGACCATGTCATTCCGATCATGGGCCAGTCGCAATCCACCAGTAACTACGAGTATAGGCAGTAGGGATCTCAATAAAGTATTCTTTTGTGCAGAAAGGAAGAGTTTTGTGGTTTCATCCAAAAGTAGTCTAAATTTCGGATACCATCCGAAATTTAGAACTGCAGATAAGAACGCTCAAGGATGACAGAGGTGGTGTCGGTAGATGGACTGCGATGGCTGCCGTACGAACGCGACTTGATTGAAGAATTGTATCGAGAGGATGCACTTTTGGTGATGGCCAAAGGATTAGGCATATTGCATCCGCTGGTACACATGATCCAATTATACTCTTCCAAGCACAATCTAGTGCTATGTCTCGACGCGAACGAGTATGCAGAGCAAATCCATGAATTACTGCGATCACGTGATGTTGCTACAGAAGACCTTCCTCCAGTATATGCTCTATGCTCAAGCGTACAGCCTTTAGTATTAATATACCCGCTCCATTAGGTCGTGGATGCCAAGAGCACTTCCCAAGAACGCAAGCAGCTTTATCGAAAAGGAGGCTGCTTTCTCATCACAAGCAGAGTCCTCGTCGTCGACCTCTTGACGAACAATATCGATGCAGAAGTACGATCTATGGCAGTGAACTTGTTGCCAAACATGAATTAATCCACTTGTCCTAGATGATCACTGGCATCCTAGTCCACAACGCCCATCGTGTATCCGAGACATCAGTCGAAGCGTTTATCGTTCGACTGTATCGAGAGAAGAATCGTCAGGGATTTTTAAAAGCGTTCACGGACGAAGCCATCTCCCTCTCTTCAGGATTTAATAAACTAGAGCATGTACTCAAGCACCTGTACCTCCGTCAAGTCTGTCTCTACCCTCGCTTCCACGTCTCCATCCATGAAGTACTAGAAGCGAAACAGCCAGACGTATATGAAATTGATGTCGCATTGTCTGGAAACATGCAGACAGTCCAAGAAGCAGCACTCGTCGCACTTGACATGACGTTAAAGGAGCTGCAGCGTACGACCAAGGCATTGGACGCGACGGAGCTGACGATGGACAAAGCACTGTCCAAGTCGTTTGCCAAGCTCGTGCGGTCCCAACTGGATCCGTTATGGCATAAACTCCCGTTCAAGGCCAAACAACTAGTCGGTGATCTCTCGACCATTCGTCAGATCCTCACCGTCCTTCCCAAATACGATGCCATCTCGTTTTACAGTCTCCTCTTAAGTCACCAAACCATGAGTGGGCTACAACGCTCTCCATCTCCTTGGCTCTTTACAGAAGCTGCGGACCGATTGATGCATGCAGCCAAGAGTCGGCTGTACCAGATCGTTGACAAAAAGACGAAGAAAGCAGTGAATGTACGCAGAAGTAAGCTCCAAGCACAAGACGTGGAATTAGAATTTACTTTGGAAGGGAATCCCAAGTGGAAAACTATGGCACAGGTCATTACCGAGATACAGCAGTCTGGTCATCCGGATACAGAGATACTGGTGATGACGAAAGATGAACGTACGAGTGCGCAGTTACGAGAGTACCTGGTGCTAGGTGAAGAAGAGACGATGAAACGGCGCTTTGGGCATTACTTGATGCAGAGGGAGAGTGCGATGAAGAAGAAGGGGAGTGTCCCGGCATCTTCTTTAGGCATAGAGCAACAGCTATTGCTGCATGCAGCAGCCAAGCTTCGTTCTCAAGAGCTAACGTTAGCTCCCGGAGCCAGTACGACTGTTGAAAAGTCAAAAGCAAAGGACAGTCGTAAGAGAGGACGGGAAGAGATCGATCTCACATCCGATGTTGCTAGTTTCGGCTTGTCGGTCGATGAACTACAGGGTCTTAAACCGTCCAACGAGAGTATAGGTATAACCAAGTCATTGACAGTCGGCACGAGGATCACTACATCCACTTTGGAGGAATCGCACGCGTCCAACGTGACCATTTGCACTTACGGACAATCTGAAGCGTATAAATTCGGAGCGTCTGCCTTTCTCCAAGATCAAGCACCAACCCACGTTTTATTGTACGATCCGGACATGGCGTTCGTACGGGAGCTGGAGGTGTATCATGCGAGACGTGGCAAAGATGCGATGGAAGTCTACTTTATTGTGTATGAAGAGAGCGCGGAGCAGCAGGCATACTTGACGCATGTAGCACGAGAGAAGAAGGCGTTCGAGACACTCATCTATCAAAAGCAGCACATGGTCCTTCCTGCAAATGTCTACGATGCTCCGTATCATGTGAAAGAGCAGGAGCAGAGGGAGCAGCTCAGTCTAGCTGGCGTCTATAGTATGGACACTCGGACGGGAGGTCAGCCGAAGAAGGCGCAGATACGAACGAAAGTCGTGGTAGACATGCGCGAGTTCCGAAGCGCTTTGCCGTCTATGCTGCATCGCGCTGGTCTTCACGTTCGACCAATGACGTTAGAGATTGGAGACTACATCCTCTCTCCTCAAGTATGTATCGAACGCAAGTCCATTGGCGATCTCTTCAGTTCATTCCAGTCCGGCCGGTTGTTCAACCAGGCTGAAGCCATGCGTCGACACTATGACCTTCCTGTTCTTCTTATTGAATTCTCTCCTGGTCGAGCCTTCTCTCTCCAAGACAGCTCTGAACTGCGTGAAGAGATCAGTGCGAACAACATTGTTTCTAAACTGACGCTTCTTGTCCTCCACTTCCCATCCTTACGTCTCCTCTGGTCTAGATCACCCTACGCGACAGTAGACTTGTTCAGAGTCATCAAGAAGAAACAGGATGAACCGGAAGAAGAGACTGCTGCAGCGATTGGAACGAGTAACCAGACGCAAAAGGAAGAGTCGAGCTACAACACGAGCTCGGTGGATGTACTACGAAAGCTACCTGGTATCAATGACCACAACTACCGGACTGTTATGGATAAAGTGGACAATTTAGCAGCATTAAGCAAGATGAGTCAAAGCGAGTTGTCGAAGCTCATTGGGAAGACAAACGGTCGAAAGCTCTTTGCCTTCTTTAACTCTGGCATATAAAAAGGTACTGGAAAAGAACCAAGCTTTCATTATTGTCTACCTAGCGTCGTACTGGGCGACGGTCCGTCATGTCACGGCTATTGCGACGATCACGCACGCGGTCTCGACTACGGTCGCGAACACCCATACGGTCTCGACTCTGGTCGCGAACACCCATACGATCTCGCGGTCGGTCTCGTCCACGATCGCGTTCTCGTTCGCGACTCCGGTCTCTCGGTCGAGCGCGATCTCGCACGACTGGCGCTCTCGAATCCCGTCCTCTTCCTTGCGGCGGAGGACCATTGCTTCCAGGCATGTGGTCTGGGTAATACTGATAGGCTTTCGAGAAAGAGACGCGGATGGACGAGTCGGGGAAGCTCAAGTTGTCTACTGCCAAAAGCGCGTGGACAGCGTCGTCTAGTGTCGTCATCTCCACGAGAGCCATGCGAGCGTTCTTATGCAGGAAAGAAAAGTTCTGGACGAAGCCGTGCTCGGCAAAGAGGTCAACAAGAGCTCGCTGGTCGTGCTGCAGCTGGGCAGGGATACCCGACACGTGGAGGAGCGGACAGGGCGGGACAGCTTCTTCCGTGCCGCGACGACGGTAGCGATGGAGAGAGGAGCCGCTGTAGTCTCTCGTGTTCTCCAGCTCGAAGCGGTCGACGTTGCCTCGAGGCATGGAGACATCCGTGTGCTTGGAGTAGTCGACGCGCAGCTTCTTGCCGAAGAGATGAACGCCGTCGAGGAAGCGAAGGGCAGTGGCGGACTAGACATAGATTAAGTATGTGTTCCTATCTAGTAATGCAAAGGACGTACGTGTCGTTCATCGACGAACTGGATGAGCGCCGTGTCGCGCTTCTTAAACATGATCTTGACGCGAACGACGTCTCCGAAGCAACCAAAGAACGTGAAGAGACGGTCAGGTCCGATGAGAGCGCGGTCAATGCCGCTGCAGATCAACACAGGAGAAGGAGCCGTATCTACCATCCGGCCGCTACCCGTCGGATGCACCGGTAGTCCCGTGCGCAAGTCGATGCCGCCTTGCACCATTCTGTCCTCCCGTCCGCCCTCTCTCGGTCGACGGTCGTCCAGCCGGTCGCGTCGGTCTCGCACGGGAGATCCGCGTCGGTCTCGCCGGTCTCGATCGGACAGTCGGTGCTCCGGCGGAGGGGGTCCACCCATGATAGGAGCGGCAGGATCGTACATATTCGGATCGGCGTCGGGCCCAGGAGGAAGCGTCGGGTTGGTGAAGTCAAAGGAGCGTTCATTGTTGAACCGAACGCGCAGCTCATCGTGCTTGGAAAAGACAATCGAGAGTTTATTACAACCAGTGTAGATGTCTCGGCCGTCGAGCGCAGCCTGGGCGGCCTGCGCCTGCTCAACGGACTCGAGCTGAACAAGCGATTTGAACTCATCGTTCTTCCAAAACGTCACGACCTTTTGCACATTGCCAAACTTTTGAAAGACCTGCTGGAGGACGTCCACTGTCACGTCGTACTCGATGTTCGAGACGGACACCATGAGGATCGTGTTGGCTGCACCGACGTTCCCACCTCGGTGGTGGAAGTCTTCCGGAGGGTATACCTCTACAGTATTAATGTGTTAGTGTCTTTTGTACAAGCAGTTGCGACGTAAGCTACCTGGTGGTCGGTCCTGCTGTATCGGAGGTGTGGATTGGAAAGGCTGGTAGTGTCTCGACTGATCAAAGTGTGGCTTGATCGTGATCTCGTCGCGGTTGCTGTATTCGAAAAAGATCTTTTTGCCTCGGATCGTTGCGTCCTTGGACTGGTAGAAGGCAACGAGGGTCTGGGCAGCAGACGCATCAGGAAGTTGAATAAAGGCTTGGCACTTTTGAGGAATCATGAGACTCTTTTCAACGACTGCGAAGGGATAGCAGAGCGCCAGGAGTTCACTTTCCAAACAGTCTGCAGGCAGACCACGTACGAAAACGACCTACAATCGATCAGAGGTGTAAGAGAGAGAGCAACTGGCACGATGCGTGGAGGAACGTACTCGAGTTTGACCGCCTTGGAACCGATGGCGTTTGACGTCCGTGTTCTCATGGTCGGCCTCGAAAGGACGCTTCGTACCGACTTGAGACATGGTCAACAACGATCTACGAGCACAATAAGACAGGAAGGTTGGGCCTGATGGAGAAAGGTGGCAGGGAAAAAGGATGGCGACAAGAGCAACTCGGTTTCGTGTCACGACGTAGATGAACGCAAGAGCAGCGGACAAGGAACAAGAGATACCTGGGATGAGAGCAGGTGTATTAGGAAGAAGCGCCGCCTGAATCCGTCGATTGAAAGTGGCTCGTGGACCAACCCGAATGATATCGGTCCAGAATTACGTAAAACGTGTGCAAAAGTGCTGTAATTCATCAGTTTTATTTTCATTTTGATACTGGTGACTTGGCTTTCGACAGGATAATCTTTCGCCCGAGTCGCCTTAATTCGTACTTTATCCTCCAATCACCACTTGCCAGGACAGTTTAATGTGGCATCGCCAGTTGAGTACTCAAATCTCTAGCTCCATTGGCATGACCAGATTTGAATCGTTACAGCCCTCGAGTGCTACTGAAAAGCGCGCTACGTTGACCTCTCTTTGTCGTAATTCCGCGTTGGCGTTTGTTGATTGGCTGATAAGTGTCGAAAAGATAGCGACCGATCGTTTCTGTTTCAAACTGGCTTTGGATCGTAGAGGGAGGAAAACCAGTTCACAAATCGGCATCAAGTACTCAGATCTCCAGTCTCCTAAGCAGCAATGGGTATCGCCTTCTCCCGCGTCTTTGATCGCCTCTTCGGCAAGAAGGAGATGCGAATCCTCATGGTCGGACTCGATGCCGCCGGTAAAACTACGATCTTGTATAAACTCAAGTTGGGCGAAGTCGTCACCACGATCCCAACGATTGGGTTTAACGTCGAGACAGTCGAATACAAAAACATTAGCTTCACGGTCTGGGATGTCGGTGGACAGGACAAGATCCGTCCGCTGTGGCGCCACTACTACCAGAACACGCAGGGCCTGATCTTCGTCGTCGACTCAAACGATCGCGACCGTGTGGATGCTGCCCGGGATGAGCTCCACCGCATGCTGAACGAAGACGAGCTACGAGACTCGATCTTGTTGGTGTTCGCAAACAAGCAGGATCTTCCGAACGCGATGAGCGCTGCAGAGATGACGGACAAGCTTGGC